>PISX010016137.1:0-48383 GCA_004024625.1 Mellivora capensis
GTTGACTGTTTCCTTTGCTGTGCAGAAGCTTTTGATCTTGATGAAGTCCCAAAAGTTCATTTTTGCTTTTGTTTCCTTTGCCTTTGGAGACATATCTTGAAAGAAGTTGCTGTGGCTGATATCGAAGAGTTACTGCCTATGTTCTCCTCTAGGATTCTGATGGATAGACGCGTTTGCACACAGTAGGAGTTGGTGGTGAGCAGCGGGGCCTGTGGCCGGGAGGAGAGCTGCTTGAACCCGCCGCAAGAGCGAAGACCATGATTGGCTTCAGGAAAACCCTTTCCTCTCTGCAAGCCGGAGGATCGGATGGACGCCGAGGCGCGGCGGGGCGGCTGACTGGTTGTTGGGGCGAGAGCCCAGCTGTGGTCATGAGTGCTCGGTCGTGGCCTTCTGCAAGCCCGGGAGTCCCGGTCAGGCTTGGCCACCGGCAGCTCCGTGAGCTTTCAAGGCTGTCTGGTGCTTGTGGCTCGAGCAGGAGCTGGTCCGCAACCCACTGGATCTCCAGAATGTCGCCCAGGGTAAACTGTCACAGTCTAGAAAACACGTGTGTGTCTTGAAATGCTGAGAACTGAGGGGACCTGGACCTCCGCCCATGGATGCTGGTTGAGCACCGTGTTGGGTGCTGAGGCCTGATGGGAGCCCGTGGGACGTGGCCGTCGCATGTCCTGGGCCAGGGCCTGGGGAGGGTCTGCAGCGGGAGGGTGGGGGCGGGTGTGGGGAGTGAGGAGCTGCTCTTTCTGTCTCCGGCGTGGCCGGGGATGGGGGGGCTGGGAGGGGCTTCCCGATAAAGCAATCTCAGAGCATCTGTTAGGATCGATGCTTATAGATTTTAGGGGCTACCCTTCACCAAGAAAGTGCACTTACCTAAACACTGCGGCGGAGCTGTTAGAATAGTCGGCGCTTGTTTCCACAAGGTTGACGCGTCTCGGGCATCCCTGGTTTTTACTCCTCCGGCCTCAGCCCTTGGGACACACACGAGGCATTGAACTCCGCTTACCCTGTGGATAGAGGCGAAGGCCCACAGTGGGGCCCCCCCTCTGCTGCCGGAGGTGGGGGCGCTGCCCCTGAGGACAGTCCCTTATGGATGACGGGAGCCCCGAGGCCAGATCAGTCCCCGCTGGCAGATGGACCTCTGGCAGCTCCCTGCAAGGGGTCCTCCGAGGCTGCGCTCCCCCAACCCCCATCCCCATGTCCCCCGCACTGGACTCTTCAGAGGATTTCAGGTGTCAGTGCCAAGCAGGGAGGGAGCAGGGAAGGGACGTGCAGGGGGAGCCTGTGAGCTGCGTCCTCTAGCAGATGGGCCTTGGGGTGCTGCCCGCTGGGGTGTCCTCCCTGTGAACGCAGAGTCAGGGACATGACATGTCCACTGTCGACGGCTGCAGAAAAGAGAACTCCAGATCTTTGCATTTTCTTCTACAATCCAGATCGATGGTTGGCCGAAGAGCAAGGGAGGCTCTTGGGGCACGCGGTCCCTTGTGGGAGTGAAGAAGGAGGAGCGCGAATGGCCTCTGCAGAGCCCCGTGTCCCGCAGGGCTGAGTGCAGGGGTGTGCGGGGAGGGGCCCGGTACGTTCCCTGTGGGGGGAGCGTTTATTCTGTCCGCAGAGATACTCCGGGACACTGTTCCTTTTCTGTGTGTGTGTGTGTGTGTGTTTGGTTATTTGAAATTTTCTTTAGCAATTTACCAGGCCTGGTCTATTTCTTTGTTTCCCTGTTTTTTCTCTGTGCCTGGATTACATGTTTTCAGTAGCATCTGCCGTGAATTTTAATTACGACGTCCGACTCCAGGGGAGGCTTTCAAAGCAGCCGATGTCGTTAGCAGTCCAGACCCGTGTCCACGGCACAGACGGAGGGTTGCAAAGTGTGTCAGGAGACGCGCACACCAGACAAAGGAGGTAGAACCCAGGGCTTCTCCTCGTGTACCCCGCCCCCCCTTTCTAAGAGACCTCCGCAGCCAGGGACCAATATGCATAACATTATTTTTTGTTTTTTTCTGGTTTTTGCCGGTAATTGTTCTTTGGTTCTTGAAGGCAGTATACAAAGCCTCTGCAGCCTTGAACATGGCAGTTCTGGGATTTGGAGCTCGACTAAAGTGGAAAATGCAATTCAGTGTTCTGCTACTTCAAACTGCGCAAATGAGCTTACAGGACGTCGTCATCAACGCCGGCCTGCTGTTACTTGTCAGCCTGGAAGCCAGCCCGGATCCAGGGCCGTGCCTGCGCCCGAGCCCCCGAGGTCCATGCCACGGCTCTCGGGGGTGGTACATGATGCTCGAGGACCCACGTCCCCCAGGGAAGGCCGGCCAGTTCTGCGCCGCCCCAGGGCCTGGGAGGACACGGGCCGCGCGTCCTGGTGTGTCAGGTGCGGTCCTGGCAGGCGACACCGTGTCTGCTCCTCTGTCCCAGGACCGCAGCCCCAGGCTGGCCTTTCATTTCCGAAGCCAAACTGCTGACCGTCACCTGTAATTATGTGCTCACTATTTTGCTGCCACTAAGTGAGGGGAGCCGCGCGCTAAACGTCGGAAACACTTGTTCCTGGAGCCATCTGTGTGGCCGAGCTGACATCTGAGGCTTGTCCCATGGGTGTGTCACAGAAACGCCGGGCTCGGTGGCCTCCAGGGTGGCAGTGGGTAGGGGCTGCCTCTGGGCCCACAGCGGCTCCGCTGCGGCTGCCCCTGGGCCCCGCTCCGAGGGCCTGCAGGAGGCCGTTGCCCCAGGCCTGGGACTTGCTGTGTCACACCAAGGCCTCCCCCCAGAGCAGGTGTGCCCCTCACTCTGCTGTGCTCGTCTTAGCTGGGTCATCCCGTTGGACTGGGCCACGCCTGCGGAGAGCCCGCGTGGGGCTGAGGGGGCTGTGGAGGCCTGTCCGCCCACGGAGAGCCCTGGGCCGTGCTGAGCCCCAGCCAGTGCCGGAAGGCCAGGCTTCTGACTGGCCATCAGCACAGCCTCTAAGGGGTTCCCTACTTGGGAAGGTCACGTGGGAGGCCCTGTCATTCACGGAGGATCACACTAGGCTCAGATTTGCCTCGCCAGTGATTTGCCTTCACCAAGTCTCAGAGCTGGGGTCTGAGTCCTGGATCCAGGGTGGTGACGTTTGTTTCTCTGCCCCCCAAGAGGCCTGGCGCCATCAGAACCAGCCTCTCACCCCTCCTCAGGGCCCCCACCCTCGAGGCCCCTGCGCTTTCCCCACCTCCTTGCTTGGCCCCCTGGGCTGTGAGTTCCAGGCCGTCCTGACCCTGGCCTTGCCTGCAGCGTAGGGCCTGTGGGAGAATGTTCTGGAGATCCCAAGATGCTAGGTTCTTTCCTTCCTGACCTCTGCAGCTCCAGATGTGCCCAGAGATGTCATGACTGCTTGCAGTGAGGAATTCTCTAGAATTCCTTTACCCTCTTCCTGGGCTACTCCCTTACTTCCTCAGGAGCCTGTCCTCCCTCTGCGCTGGAGGCTGACCGACCCTCCTCTCCTTGGGCAGCAGAGGGAACCTGGGACGTGACGGTCACCTTGGCTTCCGGGAGGGCGCATTGTGCAGTAGTAGTGGGCAGACTTGGGGCGGCCTCCTCGGCGTGGAGAAATGAGGGAGGCAGGATTCAGGCTTACACCCCCACAGCTGGGGGACAGCAGGCCTGGTGGTTTGGCAGGGGTGGGAGACGGGCTGGCACCGGCCGAGCTGCGCTGCCTCATCTCAGAGGGGCTGATCTCCCCCGACGGAGCATGGTCTAGGGGGCTGTTTCAGGGTGGGGGTGCCTCCCAACATCGCTTTGTGCAGAGGTGGGCCGGACCAGAGGGTGCCGTGCCCGTGACCCTGAACACACCAGCCGGGACACTGGGCACTAAGGGGTGTTACGTCCGCCCCGTGAGTGTCCTCCCACTGAGGGACTTGTCTGGGGCTGTCCAGTCACTTGAGAGACGAACACCCCAGGTCAGAATGGAAGAACCAGGTGCTTCTCTTCTCGATGGCGTGGATGTTGGCTCCTGGGGGCTCACCCCACAAATGGCACAGCAGGAAGGTTCCTGAAGGCCATGGGAGGCACTACCTTCCTGCAGAACAACAGCTCAGTGCTCTGACTGTGTGCTCCCGGGCCCTGCACTCCGGGGGTCCACGCGCCCCTCAGTCCTTCTGTCCCTGGAGTCCACGGACTCCTGAGGGCGTTTTACCTCCGAGGTCCATGAATTCTTAGTGGTTCCGGGGCTCAGGCAGACCATTCAGGAGTGTGTCTGTGAACAGGAGACACTTTGGGGAAATCGTTTTGCATGTACTCTACTTCCTAACCTCCCTCAACTTGACCAGCCTGGCCTCCGCCTGGTGCCCTGCTGTTTCCTGCCACGCCTGCCCTTCTCCCCCCTTGCACAGGGAAGGCGGGTAAAGACCCTTGCCCTCTGGTCGCACCTCGGTTCACGCCCAGGTATGAAGACCAGAACAGTCGGGGTAACTGGAGACGTCGCCGACCGTGTCGGGGAAACTAACAAAGTAAGCCAAGTTCATGGTGCCTGCTTCCTGCTCCCAGTCCCTGGGTTTTAAGACAGAATCGAACAAGGGCCTGGTCCAATAGTCACCCTGGTAGATGATTCCAGCCCAGCCACACGAGGGCCACGGACGTACCTGGGAAGAAGTTCGCGGCTGTGCATGTCAGACCCCTCCCAAAACTCCATTTTCATCGACACACATTAGGGGAAGCTTCCTCCGTCCATACATCTACAAGAAATAAATGGAAATAGACTCTATCCTTGACCTCAGTCCCAATCCAGCAGTAAGTAATGGAATCACTGCAGGATAAATGAGCCGTTTGGAAAAACCAGCCCATCCATTTCGTCAAATGATGCACTTCTCCTAACATTTTATTTTTATGCTTAGTATGTGTCTATCGAAATACAGATAACATTTATGTGGTTTTGATTTGTTATGCTAGTAATAATGTGGAAAAATCCAATCCAGAAGAAGATTATTTTTAACACTTCGAGCCCCTGGTCACTGGCAATCAAGAGTAGGGCTGTATTTCGTATCGATATTCCCGAGCGGAGAAGTGTGATTAGGAGGGCGAGCAGCACCATCTCAGGTGTAAACATCGATCTCTTTGGGACGAAATGCTGTGGGAGAAGGGGCTTGGAGGGACAGCTTTAAGCAGAAGCGGGGAGGAGTATGTGAGGTTTCCAGCTGTCCAGGGGCCTCTCCGTGAACGTCCGCAGTGTGACCCTGGGCACGGGATGCCTCACCACTGAGGTCCCGTTTGGTGCCCGGAATAATGAGGACGCGGTTTTCTTTACAACAGTGATATCTGCAAAATGCCAGAACTTACATCCTCTTGCACCGTGTGAACTTACAAGAGGCGCCGCGCCGTGCAGACTCCAGGGTATGAGCAAGCCGGTGAGGCCCGAGCCCGAGGGGTGCGCCGAGGCTGCCACGCCGGACGAAAGCAGCCCTTCCAGCGGCGTCCGCGGCAAAGGCGACGGCATTCTGTTGTAACTTTTATAAACTTTCTATTTGAGCGCAGTTTAAGACTTACAGGCAACCTGCGAAGACACACGGAGTGTCCCAGTGCGCACACGCCCGCGTCCCCGACGGCTGACGTCGACCTGCTGCGGCACGTGCGTCCCGACGGGCACACGCACAGATGCCTTAGGTGTGATGAAAGTGCACGCTTTCTTCTGTTCCACCTTGTGTCCACCTCCTGTCCCGGGATGTGGCCCTGGGCGTCCCCTCCTGCTTAGCGCGGCCTGAGGCTCCTGTTGGCCGTGACAGTCTGTTTTCCTTCATCTGTGACGACCTCGACCGTTTGAAGGGCTCAGACTGAGCACTTTGGACACGTACCTCCACGGTCGAGCCGGGAGGGCATGTTCTGAGAAGGAAGAGCAGAGCGAGGTGCCCTCTCACACGCCGTAGCCACGGGCCGCCCTGTCCACGTGACCGGCCACACGGATGCTCCCCTCCATCCCCGTGGCTGAGGCCGCATCTGCCGGGCCCCCCAGGCTGCTCTCCCCCCATCACGAGCTCTTGGCGGAAGTGACCCTGCAGCCCACACTTAGGGCTGCGATTCGCTCCCCCCGGGAAGGGGCCCGTGGATGTTGCTGGGAAGGATGTGTTTTGAGTTTCCTCATGCTTCCAGAACACGGGTGTGTGTGCTCGCGCACGCATGAGTATACACACATAGGTTGTTTGCACACCACGTTGTGTTGTACACATGCTGTATGTATACATGTGTATTTTGTGTGTACACACACGTTACGTGTATATGTGCATTGCATTGTGTGTTGTATGTACATGTGAGGATGTTGCATTGTGGGTGTTATGTATGTGCTGTGTGCGTGTTGTACCAGTATGTGAATGTTGTGTGCGTATGTGCGTATGTTGTCTTGTGTGCTTGTGTGGTGTGTGTGCTGTACGTACGTTGTGTTTGTGTGTGTTACATGTATATTGTATCATGTGTGATGTATGTAGGTGTGTAGATGTTGCCTTATGTGTGTGTTTTGTGTGTGCTGTGTGTACATTGTGCTGTGTGTATATGTGTGTACATGTGTTGCGTATACGTTGTATTGTGTGTACGTGTGTTGTGTGTATGTCTACGTGTGTTGCCTGTGTGCTATGCAGAGGTCTGTGTTGTCTGTGTGTGTGTTGTGTGTGTGTGTGTGCCTGTGTGTGCTTGTTGCATTATGTGTTGTGTGTGCACGTGGCATGTGAGTGAGGAGGCTGCAGCCCGTGGTGGGTCTCAGGGCTTTTCCCCTCAGGGGCCTCACTATTTAACTACGTGCATCCAGCAGACTCGTCAGCCTTTTCTAGGAAAGGAGATTCTGGGGGAGAAATCAGACGAACAGTGGTTTGTTGCCCTTGAGACCTGACGGCCACCCTGGGCTCCCTCGGGCTTTCTGCACCCGCCCCGCGCCCCCCTAACAGCCGGAGAAGTCGGCTGGCTCCGTGTGGTTATCAGGGTCCTTGGGGTCCCCACGCCTTGTGTCGCAGCCTCCATGCACCGCTGCTGCTGGGGGAGCCCGACACCTGACAGGGCCTGCAGCCCCCCTCTGAGCCGGGGCCCAGCACACCCACCATCCCCTGCGCCAGCCTCCGACCTCGGCTCCCTGTCCCCGAGACCCCGATCCCTCTGGGCCTGGCTTCTTGGGGCCCCTTGGCTCCTGACTCCCACCCTGGGCCACAGAGGCCCACGTGGGGTGCAAGGCAGTGGACCATTTCACCGTCCCCGCGGCTGCTCCAGTACTGGACTTTGAATTCAGGAAACACTACCGCTCCCTTGTGGGTTTTGTGAGACTCGGCTCCCGTGCTGTGTTGGGACGGCTGTGCCTGCTCGGGGACTGTGTTCCTGGGGCAGAAGGCAGAGGGTCGGTGCTTGGGCTGGGGCTCAGATCTCCCTTCTGCAGCCGTGGGCTCTGGGCGCAGCTGGTGTTCTGCGCTCTGCCCATGCCTGGGGCTGAGGGGCTCCCAGCCAAGCCCGGTCTAAAGGGCCTGCTCACCCCGAGTTCTTTTGGTGTGATGAGATGTCCCCTAAGCCACCGGGAGGCTCCCCACTGCTGAAGGCTGGGCCCATCATGCTGCCTTGGCGTGTAGGAACAGGGGCTTCCGGTAGAGCGAGGGATCGCTGCACGGAGCGCTTCCCCTAGGGTTGCCGCACACTCTCACCCGGAGCCTCGCAGGAGTCCTCTTGGGAGGCAGCTTCGATCTGAAGTTCTCTTTGGCGAGTGCACAAGTGTGTGCGGTGGGGTGGGGTTCTGTGCGTGCCTGCAGACGAGGCCGCAGCCCCCCATTTCCTCCTGACCCTGGACAAACAAGACCGTATTCATCAAATGTCCTGGAGCCCTTATAGCTAAGAGGGTTTTGAATTTTGGACGAGGCAGCTCATTCTACAGATGTCTTTCTGGAATGACCTTCAGAGGGATTTAAAGCCTGGCGGGCTCAGCCTCCATAACTCACGTGCCTGCACTGTTGACACGGGCCTCACTCTCCTTCGTGCCCCACCGGCCTCTGCTCTGGAGCAACAAGCCCCGTCCCCCGCTACAGGCCACCGTCCACCTGCAGTCAGGGCAGGCCCGGGGCTTCCCAGACGACCACACTGATGGTTCGGGAAAGGGCGTCCGAGCAGGTCTGTGCAGAACCCGTCATCTTTGTCGCTGTATTTTACCTTAATTATGACTTTAACTTTTATCCACACGTGGGGTGCACAGAATAGACTCACTTCTACGTGGTTGAAAAGACAAGATCTGTCACTGATGGGGGCATCAGGGATGCCGGGATACCAGAGAGGAAGGGTAGGGAGGGCAGGCACAGGGCCCAGGCCATCCTCAGAGTCCTTTCTCGGCATGTTGAAAATACTTAGAAACCTGGAAATGATGTAATTCCACAAACTTCCATCATTGATGTTGACTTTATGATGTGTTATTACCATTCTCCTATGTTTCCTGTTGCGTATTTGTGTCTTATCTGTGTTGCAGCATAAGTAGAATTTGAAAACCCCCGAGCACGTGGCCCAGGCACAGCTCGGCTCAAGGCCCGTGCCTGGGACACACGCTGGTGGTGGTGTGGGGAGTGTGAAGTTTTGGCTCCGTCCAAGTTTCTCCCAGAAACCGGCTCCGGGTGGGCGAGCAGCTGGAATTGTTTGCTTGGTCCCGCAGGAAAGCGGATCCGAGTAGTTTATGGTTATTAACCTCCTGTTATTAAGTTCTCAGTACTGTTATGCTACCAGTGCTGTGATTTCTTACTTGTGAATATTAAGTGTTGTTCTTACCGAGGACATATTTTTCTCTTTACGAGCGTTATGGAATCGTACGTCTTAAGCAGCCGGTGAGTGCCAGTGGCCTGTGGGGCTCCCGTGTGAGGAGGGTCCGGCATGACCTGTCAGCTCTGCAGAGGGGTGAGCACAGCCCAGAGGCTTTCTCTCGTCCCTGCGGTTCCGGTCGACGGGACAGCGGGGATCCCTCCCTCTGGGAGGTGGGGTTGCCACTGCGGGGGGCAGCGATGGGAGGGCACGGACGAGGAAAGGCATAAGAAGCAGGTATGCGGTGATCAGGGGAGGACCCTGCCTGCTCCGGGGTCCTGCGGCGGAGATGGGGGGTCCTTCCTCCGTGCAACGCAGATTGTACCAGATCCCTGCTTTCGAGCGCTTCCTGGCACCCTCCCCCGCTGCACCTGCGAGATTTTCAGGGTCAGTCAGCCCACATTTGCAGGCATCTGTCTTTGCCAAAGCGGAACGTGTTCCAGGCTCGCCTTTCAAGATGAGGGCACCACGTGTGGGTGAATTACCTGCCAATACCCTTGGGGCGGAGAGCCCTTCCCCACTCGTTGAGAGGTGACACTTTCCCTGGCGTTGAGATCTCTGGGAAAGGACCTTTTCTCTTTTGAGGAAAGAAATTAACATTGTGTTTTCTATTTCAGTAACAGAAGGTCTTTCTGCATTTGTCAGTTGCTGAGCTGGAAATCCGATAATCCCCACGCACACCCGTGACCTCCCCGCTGCTCTGTAACCAGGAGGGAGCACACAGTCTCAGTGTGGCAGGGGGGCGGCGGGGGGCCGGGGCAATTCAGGGTCAGCCCCTGGGGGCTGGCCCAGGCTGGCCAGCAACCCCCAGCCCACGTGGAGGACCAGGGATGAGTCCAGAGCTCACTGTCCCGGGCCTCGGAGGGGTCCGTCGTCTGTGGGACCCAAACACATTGGGCTGTAAGAGGAATCCCTCAGTATCCTGTTCTGATATGCTCGACGAGGTCCAAGAGAGGGGGCCCCCACCGCTCCCGGTTCCTTCCTGAAACTCCAGCAGTTTTCTTGGAAACAGGATGCCCCAAACAAGAGAAAATGATGTCACCGTAGAGCATTGCTTTGTTGATTTATCGATTCATTCATTCACCAGCCGCTCACCCGATGTCTCCTCGATGTCAGACACCATGCTCATCAGCGCGAGGGTGATGGGATTGAAGAGAGAGCTGGGTCCCTGGCATAACAGGCCTCCATCGGGTGGGGAACAGACATTAATCAAATCATTATGTAAGCCATAGTTTAATTATAGTTGTGAGAGGTGTGACAGAGGAAAACGCATGAAGATACAGTGGGGAGCCTGGGGCATCATTGTGACTTACCGGGAAACGGAGAGCCCGTGCTAGGCAGGCATCCCCAGCAGGACTGGTCTGGGCACGGCGCCCCGACACCTGACAGCAGGTCTGGCCAGGGTGCTGGGGGCCACCTGGCCCGGTCCCCTGCACCACAGTGGAGAGGCAGGCGCTCGGGAGGGTCTGACTGGGTAGGTGGGGCGCTGGGCCGTGGTTCTCCGCCATCGTCGCCGGGACGGACTTCTGCGTGCTTGTAAACATCGTGCTTGGGGATTTCCCCAGTGAGCGGCCCATCAGGTTTTGTTGAATTTCCAATCAGGCTAATTAGGGGAGGTGGCTCTTCTAGGTGAATCATGTCATCGCCACCTGCTCGGAGGGCACAGGGTACTTAGGAAAGAGCATCCAGGCCAGGCTGTTCTCCCAAAATAAATGCAAACTGATCGCCACCTGCTTCAGAATCAAAGTTGATAGTTACAGTAGGAAGAGCATTTATTTCCATACTAATTTCTTCTGAAAAATAACGCGGGAAGATCCCGATCCTAGAAATCTTTATGAAAAGCCAGACTGATTTTGCTAGACAAGCACATCCGTGGGGAAGTGTTGCTGGTCCCCGAAGCCCAGGAGCCGTGGACGTGTCCCCAGGGAGGACACCGAGCCACGGGGCCTGCGGGCTGCTGACAGCTCCCTGATGGAGAAGCCATGCTTCATGGGGGCAGGAGCTGCCGCTTTAGCTGTAGCCGCCCCTCCAAAGTGACCGAGAACTGCTCTTTCTGGAAAAACATGGTGCCTCTTGACCCATACCTGCTGCTGACAAAGGATTGCATTTCCACTTTGGAGAGGAGCACGGTCACCGGGAGTTTCTGAAAGCTGGAAAGGATGGAGATCACCGCCTGCTTTTCTCTCCGTGTCCACACATCTTAGCTAAGAGGGTGGGAGGACGAGGCTTGTGGGTGCCCCAGGGTGGCCATTCCGGGCTCCCTGGCTTTCCACCCCTCCCACTGTGCTCAGTATCTTTTGTCATTTCCTTTAAAAACTCTTTTTTAAAGTGAAGTTTTATCAGAATTTTCTGCAGGGACTGGCAGAGTGGTTTGAGGCCTAGATCTGGGGGTGTTCAGGGAAGCCCCCCATCCTGGGTCCCCACCGCACCTCCGATGACCCCTGCTGGTGCACACCTGTGACTGCCCAGCTCAGCACGGACACCAGGAATGCAGGGGCTCGGGGGCCCTTCGTGGCCGTTTGGTCCGCTGTCCCAGAGAGGTTTCCAGAACCGTGTTACCTGGAAGGGGGCACCAAGCACTGCGTTGTTCGTTCTTTTTAGATAAATGTGTGATAGAAAAACGAGGGGGACTTGAAAGTATGTCATATGCTCCTTGGGCCATTGTAGTTCGGGAATTCCCTGTGCGTTGGCTGTGAGCAGAGAAAGCCCCACAGAGCAGGGCTTCAACGCACACACTGAGCCCCGGGGTGCAAACGTGGTTCTCGGCCAGGAGAGGACCTTAGCGTTGCTGACCAGTGAACTCAGCCAGCTGGACGCATCTGGAGTCAGACTTCAGGTGATCTCATGGCCGGGTCGCTTCAGAAGGGCCTCGGAGCTCTGAGGGAGGAGGTGTGCACGTGGCTGGTCCTGCAGGCGTCTATCCAATTTTTAAGAAACTCATATTGACTTACCTTCCATCCACCTGTGCCGTGCTTCCTGCCTCGTGAGTGGAGAATGCTATGACCTAGGACTTAAGGGATAGGGTTGTGGCCTTACCTCGTTAATTCTCTACCCTAGAACTTCATCTGCTCTCGAAGTTAGAAATCACACCTCCTTCTCTTTCCAAGGCTAACATCCCACTTTTGGAGCGTCCAATCCTCTCCCCTCGTAGTGGGTTCTCTGTAGTTGTGCTGGTTCTTCCTGTTCTCCTGGCAGGAGCCAGGAGACTTCCAGATGTGCGTCCACCCTCCCAGGAGCTGTGTCCCACTGGATCTCATTTACGGAGCCCGTAAAGCCCACCCTCCCTAGACAGCAGTTCTCCGCGCCTTCACGCCGCTCCCACCCTACACATGTGCTGTTGTGCTGTGATGCTGAGTTCTGGAGGAGCCACATGCAAATTTTCAATAGGATCTTATGTCTTAGCGCTTCCCCGTATCACCCAGCAAGACATTGAATATTAAATATCAGGGCGGTGAGTTTCCGAGGCTAACTGAACAAGAATGAGTCTCCTTCGTGAAGCCCCCGCTGGCTGACGGAGGACGGCCCCTTCTACCGTGCCTCTGTCCATGCATTCTTGGCTGAGCTCCTTCTGCCTCAGCGCCAAGAAGCTCGGGCCCTTCTCTGCGTCTCTCCGTCATGCCCTTCAGATTCTCAGAGCAGTCCGTGTCCCACCCACCGTGGTGTTTTCTGCTCACAGGACTTGGATATTTCCCCGTGACCTCCTGAAGTTAGTACAAGAGTTTGAGTGTGGCTGTGAGGCCCCCCAGTCTAGACTCGGTCCGCGAGTCTGGCCTGCCCTTCTGTGCACTGACACGGGCTTGCTGTTCCTTTGGGTGGGATGTCCCGTTTCTACCCTGCTCCCACATACACCACCTTTGGAGTGGGGACCATCTCTGGGGCTTTCCCCACGAGGCACACATTTCTGCCCTGTGTCATGCCCTTCCAGCCTGCACGCCTGGTTTTGATCTCTTCCTGTTCTGAACTTCCCTGGAAAAGCATCCATTCATCCGTGGACCCGTCAAACACGTGTACACCTCATATCGTGAGCTTGGCACTCTGATAGCAACATAGAAATGAAAAGTCATGGTCCCCGTCCTCAAGCAGATTCATTGCTGCTGAGCTTTTTGAAGGAATCATCAATGTATTCCATCCTTTCTTTCCGCCCATCCTCTCCTCTGGGCTTTCCAGCTGGTGTCTGCCTCCTTTGTATTTCTACCACTTCACCAAAATGTCCTTCTGACGGCAGCCAATGTCCTCCGTGTTGCAGAATCCAACAGAAAATGTTGGCCTTTGTCTTACTTGAGTTTTGAACACCTTGGACACAGCTGACTCTGTCTCCCCTGGGACATACACTCTCCGTGTGCATGGCAATCCTGCAGGACATGTGGCGCTCGTTGTTAGGAGACCAGTGGGTCATGTTCGATTCTGTTGGTCCCGGAGGGAATTGTGGGGGCAGCAGGTTAGAAGAGTCTCTCTTCCTCCTGTGGAACAGCCCTTACCATGGACCACCATCACCGAGACCAGGACCCCCCGCCCCCGCCATCTGACGGTCTGTTTCCAGGTCCCGGGAGTCCTCACCCACCCTGACTCCAGCCCTGCATCATTTCCTGCTGGACTGTCCCTCTCATTTCCTGTCTGCTCTCCTGCGGTCCAGCCTGGCCATGGACGCCTCAGCAGAGCGGGCCTCTCAGGGAGCATTCTGTAGGGTACAGTGACGCAGAATTTGCCCCGGTGTTAGAGTGGCTGTCGTCAACAAAGGGAAGTCTTTTTTATACAAGTATTTACACCCCCGCGGGCTCCCTTTCTGGGTCATAGGCTTGTGTGAAGGGGTGTGCGAACTTGATCACGCACGTGTTCCAAGTCTGGGGCTGTGCTGGACAGAGGAGCCAGACGCCCGGAAGGCGGACAGGCTGAAGGGGGCCGCCCCGAGCCCTCCTCGCAGGACCCGCTGCATTCTGCCCCCCACGGCGCGTGTCGGGAGGGCGTGCTGCCTCCCAAGCCCTCGCTGCCCGTCTGCTCCTCCATCAAGCTCGCCTCGCCCACCGAGGGGGAGTGGAGGGGCAGGTTTGATGGACCGGCATCTCCGCGCCATGACCTTTACTACAGCTTCGAGGACTTGGCAGGCCCTCGCAGTGTGATCGGATTTCATCAAATGTGCCATTCGCTTCTCTTTTCTCCCGGTGACCATGGGAAAGAGTTTTCTTTTTCAGGTTATGGCCTTGGTGGTTTGCTCACTGTTATAGTGCCCCGAACAGCTGTTACTCCTTGCAACAGTGGGTCAGAAATGAGGCTGAGCTTGGGCGTAATGGAAATTGTCCCTTGAAAGGTTTGAATTTGGAACATTTATTCTCCATTAATTTCAAGTAGACTCTAAATTGAGCAAAACATTCTCTGTCTTTCCTCTCGGTCGCAGGTTTTAGCTGGCAAATGGATGCCAGGCTTGTCTGACTCCTTCCTGGCAGTGAAACGTGGAGATTTCACGAAATGTGCTCATCTGCCCAACTTACGTCCTTCCAGTCGGGTTCGGGACCCCCTGCGCTCGTCAGTGCTGGACACCGGGTGCACCGTGACGCCCCGAGGCGGTCAGAGGCTGGAGTGTTGAGTGTGTTGTGGTGCTCTGTGGAGATGAAGGGGGCGGCACCCTTTAATTGCTTGCAGACAGCGGGAGAGACACAGAGAGGGACATCGGGGAGAGACCAACGGATTCTGCCCTGAATGGGAAGGAGGTGGCCAAAACATTCCTGTGCCTGTCCCTTATCGCTTTCCACAAAAGGGGCTCTCTTGGAGCATACACGGGCTTGGGGACAAGTGGTAGCTGTAGGATCTCTCTGCAGCAGCTGGCTGGTCTTCCTGTTGGGCGTGGGGGCATCACACTCCATATGAGGTTGGGAAAATGCCAACGAGGGCCTCGTGATCAAAAAGCACAGGTGGAGGAGAGTAGACAGGGATCCTGCCCAAGACCCCCCTGAGTTGGCAGGAGGCATGATTTAAATGCTGCTGTCTGGCTGCAGAAACAGGCCTTAGTCTCTGTGTTATCTTGCCTCCTAGCCCGTAGGCGAGCCAGAGTGCAGTCGCTGGGCACATGTAAGGGGATCCTTACTCATCTGGCACTTGTGAGACCTGGTAGGAATAGATCTGAAATCTGTCCTTTGTCCTATCAATGAAAAGTCAAAACCAGATGTTGGTGTCTAACCAATGGCAAGGTATTATATCTAGAAGAAAACAGACACAATTCTAAGCTGGTTGTGATAGTTTTATTGTTTATAAGGAAATTTCACACATTGCTTGCTGTGTTTGTGCCCACATGGGCTTCAAACTTTGCTGGGAAAACCCTGCAGACCTGTGATGGGGGCTCCTCTGTTTGATGGGTTCTTGATGCAGGCCGACTTGCCTCCGCTCGTCTGTCTTTGTTCTTCTCCATTCCCGTTCTCCAGTGGTCCTGATGCTAATATTTGACTTTCCAGTGCAGCAGGGTGCGGCTATGAGGTGACTCCGGGATTCTCTGAGAACTCCGTTCAGCCGCGTTGCAGCCTCTTGTGCCTCCTGCTGCCATCTCGGCAGGATCCCAGAAGGTCGTGGTCACTTTTCTTTATTGAAAAGCCCAAGTGTATCCAACTTGAGCCACAACCTTATCTACTCCCCTCCTGAGGCTCCAGCCACCTGCAGTGGGGTGTGATGCCGTCCCTCCTCTCCCTGGGTCCTTGTCTCCACAGGACGTCAAGGCAGGGAGGGACGTGTGTCCCCAGCCACCCGACTGCTGTTAAAGTACTTTGTGGGCGATGGTTGCTTCTCTGCACGTGCTCTCTGAATGGCAGATACCTCCGTGAACTTCCTAGGAAGTGCCACACCCGGACCCAGGCTTCCTTCCTTGTGGTGGGCCACTCGGCTCTCCCACTCCCTCTCCCTCTCCCCCACCTCAGAGCCCCTTGCCCCTTGGATCCCGGCGCCTGGTGCGCCACCTGCATGAGTGGGGCAGGAAGACCGCTCCCGCCAGCACTACCGCTGTGTCCACTGGACATAGGGTGGCCGTGCAGCGGGCTCTGCTGACCACCACGCTCTCCTCTGTGTCCGAGGAAGAGCAGGGGGCCGTGAGCCAGCCTTTAGAAAAGCCCCGTCCAGCCCTCATTTACACTCCCTGTTCAGAGAGCCAGGTTCCCTTGCGCTCTCTTTTGCTCTGGGCAGACAGGGCACCCCACCGTCCCCTGTGGGCAGAGCGCACAAACCCTGAAGTTCCGGCTGTCCTCCCCCTGCATCTCTGGGCTGCTGCCTCAGTGGGCCTGGGCAAGGGGGGGGCTGCGTGGGGAGAAGGGGCAGAGCCGATGGAATCCCTTCCATCTGCTCAGAGAACGTGAAGTATTCCAAGGTTTTGGTGATTCTTTGTCCCCAGCTTGGGTGCGTTCTGGGAGCCAAATTCAATACAGCAGGGGCCGGGGCACGGACCGGAGCTGCCCGGGCCTCCCAACCACCCCTTCCACGTTCCCTCCAGCCGGGACTGCGCCCGCCCCATTTCTCTCTGACCCTCCACTGCAAGGAAGGTGGCCCGACCTCCTCCCCTTCCGGGGCGACGCCTCTCCCCTCCCGTCTCCCCGGAGTCCTTGTTCCGTCCAGCACTTTCTCTTCCTCTGCCCCCGGAGTCGTCATTGGGACTTGCCAGACTCTTTCGTCAGGGGACGCCACTTAAATGAGCAGAACGGCGTCCGTGTTTTTCAAGTCTGAGAAGTTAACGTACCTCGGTCCTGAGAGAACAGTAGACTCGGGTGTAACCAGAGGCTAGAGATTTTTTTAAAAGTTATTGAAAACATTCACTCGCTATTGGATTATTTGATTTTTTGGAGACTATTTTGTCGTCTGTGCTTTCCAAGTGGAAGTTTTCATGGTGCTTTAGTACCTTGTCAGACTCTGGACCTGGGACTTAGCCGTGGAGGCTCTCCTGCCACGCACTTGACTTTGGAGCTTGGGTTCACTCTTGTCCTTTCAGAAGCTGGAAAGGGCCAGCTTTGTGTTCAGCGTGATGCTTTGGTGAGCTGAGGTATTGTATTCTACAGGACTGAAGGAAAGGACACTTGTGGGAAGAAAGAAAACCCACATACACCATCTAAATTCTTAGGAAGATAGGCTTTTTAGTGATTTGCTTCTAAAAAACAAAAAAGTCACCACATTTGTATATATAAAGTGGGGATGTATTTAAATGATTACAAACCAGACCCATCTGCAAACCTTTCAAAAGTAATAGCTCCATCAAGAAAGTGCTTAAATAAAAAATAAATTATTGCAGTTTTCAGGTTGAGTAATACAGTGTGTGTAATTGGAATGGCTAATATACACATGTAATGAAGCGTATCTATCTTTCGCAGGAGTGCCACCAATCAATTTGTGATGAAGGCAGTGTAATGACCGCACAAACACTGTTCCCTGTGCTCTAAAATCCCCACGTGGCTAATAATGCCTTACATTAATCAGCAAACAGTTACTGTCGTCTGTGGGCCGCGGCTTTGCTCAGCACCGTGGGATGGGTCGCTGAAGGTCTGAGCCCAGTCGGCGAAGGGAGGCTGGCCTCCACCGAGCTGCTGTCCCAAGCACCAAGTCCTGGGGTGGGCGTGGAGGGCTTGGACGCAACAGTCCTGGTCTGGAATTCCTGCTGCTTCTCATTGCTGGCGGCTGTGAGGAAATTCTGCAAACCTCCTGTGCTTTGAACTTCCCACATGAGAAGTAGCGGTACTGGTGAGGACCCGTGTGGACGGGGTCACGAGCAGGCTTTTCAGGGCCCCCGAAACGGTCATTGTGGTGATGGTGACCATACCAGCCAGTTATCTCACGCTCATGGGGGGCCACTCACCTGTGGCTCGGGGTCCCCAGACCATAGACACTGTTGGGGGAGTGGAGGGGTCCCTTGAGGAGGCCTTCAGAGCTTGGAGAGATTCAAAATGGGGGGACGAGGGGGCATTTCGTGCCATCTGTGTCCAGAACCCATGATCCCGTCCCCTCACTGGATTCCCAGGTCGGTCGGTTCCATACTCTAACTGCTGTATCTTCACACTCGATCCACATCTTACAAAACTGGGAGCCTGGAACCGAGTGATGTTGTGTCCACACAGCGGCTCCAGAATGCTCTTGACAATATATTTCTGAATATCTCAATTTCTTAATTTACATTTTTCAGAAAACAAAGGAAGACACAGAGTTCCCTTCTCTTTCAGCAGTTTCTCTATGTGCCCGCTTGCTTCCAGACCTCTCAGAACCTGAAAGATGTCCTCCCTGAAGACTGCCCAGCACGTCTCCTCTCCGCTCCCCACCCCCTCCCTGGACCTGGCTTCTGAGACCCTGGGGAGGAGAGCAGAGTGGGTGGCAGGAGGCCATGGGGGGATTGCGTTCTCTGTGCGGCAGGCAAGGGAGGGCACGTGGAGGTGAGGCCTGTGCATGGTGTAGGCCCGAGTGTATCTTGTAATCCCCGCCCGTGGGAGCGCCGGCTCTCCTGCCGGGTTCCCAGGAGGCACCAGCCCTTGCAGACGTCCATCAGGGACGGCAAATGCTGCTTCCCGGGTCACTGCACTGAGTGGGCTCCGTGTCCCCGGCAGTGGTCCTGCAGAGTGTGACCGCTTTTCAGGGGCCCAGGGGCCCTGCAGAGCTGGCCTGTCCCACATGGACACCTGTCCCGCTCCCCTCTGCCTCCCTCCCGAGGTCAGCGAGGACAACAGAATGAAGGGCCTGTGTGCTGCCCTTGCTCTGGGCTGCGCCCCTCCTGTCCACTCTTCCCGTCCCCTCTCCCTGTTTCCTTTGTCTGCCCCCTTCCCTCCGGGGCCCATGGCTGTGGCGGTGACAAGGACGACAAACGCAGTTCTGCCTGTTCGCTGGGAGTCACACATGGTCTTGGAATCTTTGGCCGTTTTTCTTCCTAACATTATCGTGCCCACCGCAGTGTCCGAGGTTCCGAGCGCTTCCGGGCCGTCGAGGGTCTCGGGCGCCCTGTGAGGAAATGAGTCAGTGGCTGACCTTGGCCTCCTGGCGGCAGACGTTTCTGACCTTCAGGGAGGGAAGAGTCTGGCGCTGAGTCGGAGACAGGCGTGGACACGGGAGCTGTGGAGGACGGGAGGTGTGTTACCAGAGGTCGGCCCTGAGACCGTTCTGGGGCTCTGGTGTCCTATGAGCTTAATGAAAGAGTCAAATGGGAGTGAACGACACCAGGAGAGACCCATGATCAGAGGTTCCTAACGTTGCTCTACACATCATTTCACGTTCACGACCTTTCTGCTCCCGGTTTCAGCAGCGTGTGCTCCCCGTGCCACCGGGGAGGGGCTGTGACAGCACCGTGTTGGCTGAAGGTGACTGTGAGGGACCCACACGTGAGCGGGAGAAGCGGACGGGCACCAGAGAGCCGGGGGCCGGGCACGTTCGTGGTGTCTGAGGCCCTTCCCGGGACGGGCGGCAGCCAAGGACAGACCTGGGGGTGACTTGGGGTAGAAGTAGAAGCGGAGTCCCACAGAACAGCCGTGTGCTTTGTAAAATACTGCGTTTTTGGCAAGACGTGTGTGACGTGGGACGGAATGCTTACGAACCAAACACCCACACGCGTGCCGCATGGAAGGGGATACTTGCAAGTCTTTGAGGCCCACCGTGGGCCTGTCGCTGCCGGCGTCACCTTCCCCTCCCACCCAGATCTCCATCAACCGGGGGTTGTGGCTGCCGTCCTTGCTTCTCTTGATTCTTTAGGACACGTGTGCCAGGAGCAGTATTTTACAGAATTCACAGAACTGCGGCTTTCTGTAACCGTGACACGCATAGCCCGCCTGCACGCAGATCGCCTTCTTATTTAATACTGTGTTTTCGAGGCTCATCCGCGGCAATGAAGGGGAGGAACCGTGGCTCGGTCACTTTCACTGCTTTGTAGCGCTCTGTCGGTGGAAGACGGAATGGCTTACCCGTTCTACTGTCCGCGGATTGTGTTCAGGTGTTGCTAGTCCAGAGCACTGCTGTCCTCACGCTGGGTTTGTATCGGGGACGCAGAGCGCACATGTTCGTATACGTACGTCTCTTCAGGGCATAGGTCACGCACACTGTGCATTTACTTCGGTGACCGCAGTTTGTTTCCCTGACTTGAGTGAGCCGTGATGGATGCATGGCGGCGTGTAAGTTCCCGGTGCGCAGCGCGCTGATGCGTGCCCTTAGACGCTGCTCAAAGACCACCAGCAGTGCTGGGCAACCCCTCCCTCGTGTCACAAATTCCCATGTCTTTTTAGTGGTGAGAACCTTTCAGATCGACTTCCTCAGCGAGGTTGAAGCACGCCCTGCAGCAGCATCAGCTGTCCCACGTGCTATGCCCTGATCACCAGGGCTTGTTCTGCTGTGATTCCCAGAGTCCACAGTCTCTCCTGGTTCATCTCCCCATCTGGTTTCCCCCAGCTCACTTCTCCTCTCTGTTTCCTAATGTCCTCCATGCTATTCCTTGTGCTCCACAACTAAGTGAAACCATATGATAATTGACTCTCTCTGCTTGACTTATTTCACTCAGCATAATCCCCTCCAGTCCCATCCATGTCAATGCAAATGGTAGATGGTTATCCTTTCTGATGGCTGAGTAATATTCCATTGTGTATATGGACCACATCTTCTTTATCCATTTGTCTGGTGAAGGACAGCTCAGCTCCTTCCACAGTTTGGCGACTGTGGCCATTGCTGCTATAAACATTTGGGTGCATGTGCCCCTTCTTTTCACTGCATCTGTATCTTTGGGGTAAATACCCAGTAGTGCAATTGCTGGGTCATAGGGTAGCTCTATTTTTAACTTTTTGAGGGACATGTTTTCCAAAGTGGCTGTTTCCCAGAGTAGCTCTACCAACTTGCATTCCCACCAACAGTGCAAGAGGGTTCCCCTTTCTCCACATCCTCTCCAACACCTGTTCTTCCTTGTTTTGTTAATTTTTGCGACACTATGAACTCTGGGAAACAAACCGAGGGTATCAGAGGGGTAGGGAGAAGGGGGAATGAGTTGGCCTGGTGATGGGTATCAAGGAGGGCATGGATTTCATGGAGGATTGGGTGTTATATGCAAATAATGAATCATGGAACTCTGCATCAAAAACTAATGATGTACTGTATGGTGATGAATGTGACACACACACACACACACACACACACACACGACTTTTGCTGCTATGAAACTGATGACACATTCCCACCAAAACTCAATATTTCACCCTTCCTGTTAGAGGTTGCTGCTGTAAGATTTTTCCATTTTTCCTCAACTGGTAGCCCTGAAAATGTGTCTCACTGTGTTCTAGCTACAATTTCCATAATTATTAGTGAGTCTGATAACCTTTCCGTATGTTTATGAAACTTCTGTTTCAGATTTTTGCCCGTTTTTCTCTTGAGTTAATAGTGTCCTTTTAAAAATAGATTTGAAATATTCTTTACACATTCTGGAGACTAACGTGGTGTTGTTCTTAAAAAATTGTTAATAAAGATCATCACATGCTTTATGATGTGTTTTACAAGTAGCTGTGTCTTATTTTAACATAATCAGATTTATCCATTTTTCCTTTATGTTTGTGCTTCTTTCCTTTGTTTAAAAATCACTTCCTACTTGAAATGCATGAAGACATTTTCTTCATTTTCTCCTCAAGGTTTATAGTTTTGTCTTTCACATTCAAGTCTATAATCATCAGGAACTACCTTTTG
Source organism: Mellivora capensis (assembly GCA_004024625.1). Classification (NCBI taxonomy): domain Eukaryota; kingdom Metazoa; phylum Chordata; class Mammalia; order Carnivora; family Mustelidae; genus Mellivora; species Mellivora capensis. Next base: position 21,403 of record PISX010016137.1, read on the forward strand.
ATAAAGGTCAGTGTGATTCAATTTGTAGAGTATAATTTATTCATTTTTCATTATATAAATAAGCCACAATTTCTGTGTTCATATTCTGTTGAAAGACACTTGAGTGTATTTCTAGTTTGGACCCTGTTGAATAATGTACCAGTGAATATTCTTACTGTGTGTGTGTGTGTGTGGTTGGTTCATGGGCATGGGCACTTGTTGGAGGCTGGGAAGTCAAAGATCAAGGTGCTAGCAGTCCACCTTTGGTGTCCCTCGAGGACCCACTTTCTGGCTCACAGATAACAGTCTTTTCTCAGTGTCCTCACATGGTGGAGGGAGGGTTGAGGGTGCTCCCTAGGTTATAAGAGCACAAATCCCATCATGGGGCACCACTCATGATATAATCACCTCCAAATATCCCAACTCTAAATATCATCAACTTATGGGTTAGGATTTCAACATATGAGTGTTGAGGGGACACATTCCGTCGATAACATTTATGTATAGGTGAATATCTTCTCCTACCCAATTGGCTTGCTTTTCCACTGCCTTAATGATGACTTTTAATAAACACAAATTCACAATTTTAATATAGTCAAGTGTATCAATCCTATATTTTTGTTCATAATTTTTATTTCCTGTTTAAAGAACTTATCCTTATTTTAAGTCATAGTGGAATTTATTCCTAGGATGCAAGGATGGTTCGATACTCACAAACCAATGAACATGATCTGTCACATCAATAAAAGGAAGGATAAGAACCATGGAAGCCTCTCAACAGAGGCAGAAAAAGCACTTGACAAACATCAACATCCACTCATGATGAAAACGCTCAAGAAAGTAGGTTTCAAGGAAACATACCTCAATATGATAAAGGGCATGAATGAAAACCCAGTTAACACCATCCTCAATGGTGAAGAGCTGAGAGCTTTTCCTGTAAGACCAAGGACAAGACAAGGATCCCCCCTCTCACCACACTTATTCAACACAGAACAGGAAGCCCTAGCTGCAGCAATTAGACAAGAAAAAGAGTAAAGCATCCAGACTGGTAAGGAAGAAGTAAAATTTTCACTGCAGATGGCATGACTTATATATAGAAAACCCCAAAGACTCCACCAAAAAAAAAAAAACCCACACAAAAAAACTGCTTAGACCTGACAAATGAATTCAGTGAGGTTTCAGGATACAAAATCAATATACAGAAATCTGTTGCATTTCTATACAGTAATAATGAAGTACCAGGAAGAGAAAGTAAGAAATCATTTTATTTTCTAGAAGATTTACTATCCTTCCTTTCACACTGAGGTCTACTTTCCAACCAACTTTGTATCATTTATTGAGGATCTCATCTTTTCCTCACTGCCCCGCAGTGCTGTTCTGTCATAAACCAGGTTTCTGGGCATGTGTGGGTCTGCTTCTGGGCTTCCTGCTCTGTCCCGTTGGCGTGTGCTCATGTCAGTTCCGTTCTGTGTTACTTTAGCTTCATAACCAGCCTTGAATCAAGTAGAGCAAGCTGTCCCAGCTTGTTCTTCTTCAAGAATACCTTGCCTATTCTGGGTCCTTTGCATTTCCATTTAATTTTGAATTAAGTTTGTGAAGCTCAGCAGATGGGGGTCTTGATGGGTATTGTTTTGAATCAATTTGCAAAAACTGACATTTTGTGATATTAAGTCTTTAAATCAAATGCACATGGTTTCCTCCATTTATTTAAGGTTTCCTTAACTGTTCTTAATATTTTTTCCCCTGCATAGAGATCTTGCAATATTGTGAGATTTATTCATAGGTACTTGTTATATTTGACACTATTGTAAATGGCATCTTTATAAACTGTACTCTTTAATTTTGATGGCGTATAGGAGGATAATTGATTTCCATGGATGAAATTTGCATGCAGCAACTTTTCAAAACTTTCTAACTCTGATGATTTATCTGCACATTTCTTTGGATTTCATGCATACACAATCATGTCATCTGTGGATAATAACAGCTAAATTTCTTACTTTCAGTTTTGTCATAAACATTTTATCAAAACAGAAAAAATATATCAGGTAAAGGTAGTTTCCTGTTCTTTCTATTTTGCTAAGATTTATTTTTGCCATCATCCTGCCTGCTGTCAAAGGACTCGCTCATTTTGTTAGCCTCCTTCTCTGGATGGGATATGAACCCAGTGGGGAGGAGGGTCCTGAAGCAGGACTCAGCTCTCTTGGTCCCATTTTTCCTCTGATCTTTCTGGATATCCAGTGTCTTTAGTGGATTTTTAAAATACGTTCTGTCCTCAGTGAAGTGTTCCTATTCTGTCATCTCCAGAAGTGGATTCACAGACTCACAAATTAGTGTTGATGTCATTTTTTAAGAATACAGTTAATGCTTGTTTAAATTTATTCATATTTACCATCTTTTTCAATTTCAGAAATTCCTTCTTGGAATAATTTCCCTTTTCTTCCCCAGATTTATCCATGAGCTGTCCCCATTGTGAGGGTCTATTGTCAGTAAATTCGAGATTTGTCTAAAGTATCTTTGTTTCTCCCCCTTTTTGCAGTTTGGTTGGGTGAACCTCTCTGGATGAGGATGATGTCCTCTCAGGACTACTTTTTGGCCACTGTTGTTGCTAATGAGTAGAGCACCCCCTTTACATTACCTTTCTTTTCCTCTGGCTGCTTTTAAGGTCTTTTATTTTAATGCCCTACCACCTCTCTGTGATAGGCTGTAATGTGTGTTCCCTTTTGTTCATTCTTTGGGATTCATTGTTTTGTGATTCTGAGGATTTATGTCTTTCCTGGGTATGGAAGCATCTCCCACATTATCCCCAAATATTGCCTCTGCCCCAGTCTTTCGATTCCTTCCTGAAATATCCACTAGACCTATGTCACCTTCCCCATCTGTCCTCCCTTCCTTTGTCCCTCTGTCGTGCTCCTGGCACTTCCTTCAGATCTGCTTCCCCATCCACCAGTCCTCTCTGCATCTGGTTTCATCTTTTCTTTCATTTCATGCATTTTAATTTAAAATAGCTTTTTGATTTAAGGGTTTTCCTGTTTATTTTTAAGTCTGCATAATCATTCATCTCTTGTTCTTTGCTAATATTTTGTGTCTCTTGTCTTTTCATAATGCACATAATTACTTTGAATGTGATATTTTAATATCTGGAGTCTTTTTGAGTCTGATTCTGCTGCTGATTACTTCTGACTGACGCTTTGTTTCCTTTGTGGTTTTTCTTTGGTTATTTTGTTTTCTGATGCTCAGGACTTTGGGGAGGTCTTTGGGTTTGCTTCTTCCAGGAAGCCCAGGGTCTCTTGACTTGGTATCTTGAGCCACTTTAATCTAAATCCTCAGTTTGCGCTGTGCGGCTCTTTCAGATGGTGGGGTGGTGGTTCTCAAACCCCTGAGTGTGGACTGACGTGCCCCTGTCACTCCCTGTTGCACCCAGAGTCAGGGCACGAGAGCCCAGTGTCCTTGATAATCTTGTGTGCAAGTTAGAATTTGTGTTTGTGTTCCGGGAGGGGCCTGTGGGAGTTCTGGCTTCGTTTGCGGTCAGGCTGGGGGCGGGGGTCAGAGGGAGCGCTAGGTCACTGCAGATCAGTCTGGGACCCCAGGTAGACCCCAGCGTTGGTACTCACCGAATTTCATGTGTTAATCTTGTTTGTGGCCTCTGAGGAGTTTTGCCAGTCATGTTCTTAAAGTAGTATCTTTATTTTTGTGTGTGTGCTTGTCTACTCTTTGATTTTATTTCATTTTTCATTTTCCTGAGAACCGTTCCCTGCAGCCAAAATGCCAAGTACTCATTTTATTTATTTATTTAAAATATTTTTTCTTTTTTTAAAATTTCTTTTCAGCGTGACAGAATTCATAGTTTTATTTCTTATTTCTTTTCAGCGTAACAGAATTCATAGTAGTATCTTTAAATTTGAAGTTCCAATATACCTCCTCATCCTTTCTCATTAGCATCCCCTCCCCCAAGCCTGCCTGTCTCCAGTGCGTGTTCTAGTACCTTTTCCAGCATGATCTTCTCTGACTGCTTCCCGTTTGTGGGAAACCCGGCATGGTGTGTGGTCTACACCCAAGCTCCATTATCTCTTACTCATTTTAACCTTAAACGTGATCTCAAATGCGGACATTGGTATTGGTTGTGTTGCAGATAAATGTAACCAGGAAAGATCTCTTCCTAGCCCTGTGAATGACAGTTGATGAATAAAAACTGAAAAAGACCTATTTCTCCCCGGCTAAAACATGGTGCTTAAAACCCATTGTGGTTCCAAGGCAATGAAGAACAAGACCCAAATGTTAATGATCTCAACAAAGTTTCCAAGGAAGGATCGCATTAGGGTGTAAAAAAGGGGAAATTTAAAAGGAATTTGAAGTATGAAGGTCTTTTCTAGAGACCTAAGCAAGAAATTGTCAGGAAGCCAAATTCCCTTCATACAAGCTAGTACAAGCCTTGATATTTCAAAAAAAAATTATATTTGACTCATGCAGTGTATTTGCATTGGAACAAGACATTTTGTCAAAATCAGATACGGGATTGGTGTTTACATCGTCTTCTATTCAACTCCACGTTGGAATTTTCAGGTGCTACTCACCTACAATTGGCAGATGGCTCTGGTTTTCAAAGAATGAAGTGGGTTCAGTCACCTGCCGAATGGTTTTGGCACAGAACGTCAGCACTGTCATATTTCTAACTTGTCACATTAGTAGAGACACTGCGATAGGAAACAGGATTTTACTGCATAAGGAGTGTAATTCGGAAATCTGTATCGGCATTTGTCAGTTGTCACTGCCGAGATCGCTGGGGGTCGGGCCTTACCCGACGCCTTCCTTGTCTCCGATTCTGCCTGATTTGGTGAAGTGATTTTCCCTGGAGGGAGGTGTTTACGGAGTGAGGAGAGTCTTTTATCTTCTCTATTACACAAGCTTTTGAAATAGCTCCTAGTTCACCTTGGATGTTTAAACCATAATATATGTTTCCCTGCATCCTCCTCTGATCTGTCCTTTATGTAACTGTAGGGGTTCTCTTCCTAGAATCCAGGGTGCGTCTTCTTAAAATATAGTTTTGATCGTGAATCCTCAAAAACTTTGAGGAACAGCCTTCGCACTTCTTTTAAAAGGACATTAAAAAATCTTGACGAGGCATATTTTTATGTCATTTATATCACCCTTTTTAGGTGAGATTTTTTTAAATGTAAATTTATTTTTTAAATCTCTTTTAGTGCATTGACCAAGCTGGACAACCATCACCATACATCAGTTTCAGAACATTTTCATTCCTCTAGTATGATTCCTCGGGCACATTTTGCCTGCACTAGGCAACCGCTCATCTACTTTTGTAGATTAAAGCTACTTTGTGGCTTTGCCTTTTCTGGAGAGTTCTTAACGATCAGCCTGGGCAGTATGTGATTTCTTGTGTCTGGGTTCTTTCATGCAACACAATGTGTTTGAGGTTCCTACAGGTTGTAGAATGTCACTGTGGGTTTTCCTTTTACTGCAAAGTCCGTTGTCTGCTTACCAGCTTGATGGACTTGGAGGTTGTTACCAGATTGGGGGTATTATGAGGAAATATTCATAATATGCATGAGGAAATATGCAAAAGTTCTTGTGTGGACATGTGTTTTTACTTCTCTTGGGTGGATACTGAAGAGTGGGATTGCTGGGTCTTCTGATAAGTTTATGTTTTACTTTTTAAGAAACTGATAAACATTGTGGAAGTGGCTGCGCCATTTTGGATTCCTACCAACAGGGCCTGTGGGATCCAGTTTCTCTGCATCCTTCTGTTCTATCACATGTGCAATGACACCCCCTTATAGTTTTAATTGCTGTGTTCATAATGATTAACCTGTTGAACATGTTCCCATGTGCTTACTAGCCATTGTTCTGTTCTGTGTAGAGAAATATCTAAATTTTGTGCTAATATTTTGATTGGGTGGCTGGTCTTTTATTCTCAGATTGTAAGAGTTTTGTTTTATCCTGTATATTCTAGACAAAAGTCCTTTATGAGATGTGTCCTCTGCAGGTATTTTCTCCCAACCTGTTGCTTGTATTTTCTTTTTTTTCAGAGTCTTGTGAAGTTTTGAATTTGAACGAGATCCAATTTTTATCCATTTTTTTTCTTTCATGGCAGGATCATATGTTAAATGTATGTTTAATATTTGGAGAAGTGCCCTCCAAAGGGGTTGTACCTGTCCACATGCAGGAAAGTTCCAGATCCCCCATAGAATCCCCGATTCTTGGCATGCTCATTCTCGTCTGCTTATGCAACCCTGATAGTTACGTAGTGACATCCCTCTGTGCCTTTTAATCTGCATTTCCTTAGTGACATGTGCCAGTGGGGATACTTTATTAGATTACTGGCTGTGCGTACAGCTTCTTAGGTGAAGAGTTCAAATCTTGCCCCTATTTATAAAATTGGGTTATTATGTTTAATTGCATTTTGAGAGTTCTCTATGGATTCTGGGTACAAGTCCTCGATCAGATTTGTGATTTGCAAATATTTTCTCCAACCTCTGTCCATTCTCTCAAAGGGTCTTTTGAGGAGTAGGAAGTTACAGTTTTCATGAACTCTGGTTTATTACCAGTGTTTTCTTCTACCAATGGTGCTCTGTGTCTGGTACCTAAGGGCTCTCCTCCTCAGTTAAGATCACAAAGTATTTCCTTTCACTTCTGTTTCCTTCTAGAAGCATATTGGGCTTCACTTCGAGGTCTGTGAAACATTTCTGACTTCAATTTTGCATATGGTCTGAGAGTATAGAATGTGGACAGTATGTATTTGTAAGACGTAATGTTTGCACACGGACAGGTGATTTTCTCAACACATTTGTCACGGAGACTGAACTGTGTCTGCTCCTTTGTCAGAAGTCAGGGTCCACGTTTGTGTGTCTGCTGTGGAATCTCTACCTTCTTCCTTCACCCCCTCTGTTGATTTTGGAAATTACGGCATACTGTTTAATTACTCTACCATCACAAAAAGCCACCAAGCAAGGTGCTCCTGTCCTCCCAGTGTTGTGCTTCTTTTTCAAAGCTCCTTTCATTATTCTAGGGCCTTTTGCAATTCTATGTGAACTTAGAATCACTTCCTCACTTTCAACTGAAGGCTTTGGGAGGCTTCTCTTTGGGTGGCGCTGGGTCTCTGCATCCGTTTGGGTGAACTAGGGTCAGCACTCCTGGGGCTCCTGACCTGTGAACAAAGCTGGATGTCCAGTCATGAAGTCTTTAATTTCTCCTAGCAATGTTCTGTAGACTTTAGTTTACACACACATTTTGTTGAATGTAACCGTTGTCCATATTTTTAATGCTATTGTAAATAGCTTTTAAATTCTCGATTGTTTTCTGACATAGAAATAAAATTGATTTTTGGGTACTGGTGTTATTTCTACACTGCAATCTTGTTAAACTCACTTACTTGTCCTAGTAGCTTTTGTAGCTTTTATTGAATTTTTGTCATTAATGATCATGTTATCTTAGAATAAATACAGTTCTACTTCCTTCTTGCCCATCGGTTGGCTTTTTGTTTCTTTTTCTGGTGTGAGTGCACTGGACAGAAGCTTCGCTACAATATTGGTAGACATGGGAGGGCAGGCATCCTTGTCTTGTTCCTGATCTTGAGGGAAAACATTTACCATCATGTATGACATGAGCCGTACTTTCTCACTGATGTTCCTTATCAAGTTGAAGGAGTTCACATTTATTTCTTGTTTTGTGAGAGTTGTTTGAAGGCGAGCAGATGGCAGGTTTTATAAAATGCCTTTTTCTAGATAATCATCTAGAGATGATTATCTAGTTTTTATTTTTTAGTTTGATAGTATAGTGAATTATATTGATTGATTTTCAAATGTTAAACAAACTTACTTTTCTGGAACAAAGCTTACTTGGTCATGCTATAGTGTTCTTTTAATATATTGGTGGATAATTTGCTAAAATAAAATTTTGTTTAGTTTTTTTTTTGGCCTTTCTTTATGAGGGATATTGGTCTCTAGTCTTTCTTTTTGATAATGTCTTTGATTTTGAAATCTGGGTAATGCTGGTTTCAAAAATAAATTTGGAACTGTTTTTTCCTAGTCAATATTATGGATGTGTTTGTGGCAAATTCATATGTTTCTTCCTTAAATGTTTGGTATAGTTCACAAATAAAGCCATCTGGTTCTAGAGCTTTTTTTGGGGGGGGTAGGTGGTAGTTGGTAGGTGCAGGTGAAGACTTGTAGCTGTAAATTCCATTTCTTTAATAGATATAAGGCTGTTAACCTTATTTTTCTGGTATTTTGTATCTTTGAAGAAATCTTGCATAGCATCTTATGTTTTTGAAAGTAGGCTTCAAGTTGTTCATAATATTCCCTTATTAACCTTGTAATAACTTTTGAATCCATGATGATGTCACTTTTCTTATTCCTAATGCTGGTAATTTGTGTTTTCTCTGTTTCTTGATCACAGTGTCAATTGTGTTGATCTATTCAAAGAACCAGATTTTTTATTTTATTCATTTCTGTTGGGTTCCGTTTTGAGCTTTATTTTTTTTCGTTATTCTGCTAACATTGGGTTTAGTGTGCTGTTCTTTTTCTAGTTGCTCCTGGAGGAAGCTGAGGTCCTTATTTGAGATCTTTCTTCTTTTCTAATGTAGGCATTTTGTACTGTGAGTTCCTCCCTAATTACTAACCACACATCCTAATATGTGTTTTTCATTCAGTTTAAAATATTTTCTAATTTCCCTTTGTTTTATTCTTTGACCCATGGGTTATTTAGAAATGCATCATTTTTTGGTTTTCAAATATCTGGACATGTTCGAGATGCCTTTCTGCTGCTAATTTTTAATTAAATTCCATTTTGGCGAGAGCACGTACTTTTGTGACTTGGATCCTTTGAAGTTTGTTTAAACTTCAATTATGGTCCAGGACATGACCTATCTTGGCAAATTTTATGCAAACCCTTGAAGAGAATGTTCATTCTGCTTTTCTAGGTAGGGTGTTCTGTGTCATTCAAGTTCTTTTGACAGTGTTGCTGGGGTACACACTACCTTGCCGGAGCTCTATCTTTCTTCAAGAAGGTCCTGGGAAAGTGACCATGACTTTATTTTCTCTGCTTTACTTTGCAGTTTTATCTTATCTGTTTGACCTAATGTATTGAGAAGCTCTGTTATTGGGTTCATAAATGTTTTTTTTTAATTTCTTTTCAGCGTAACAGAATTCATAGTTTTACACCACACCCAGTGCTCCATGCAATGCGTGCCCTCCACAATACCCACCACCTGGCTCCCCCAACCTCCCACCCCCTGCCTCTTCAAAACCCTCAGGTTATTTTTCAGAGTCCATAGTCTCTCGTGGTTCATCTCCCCCCCAATTTCCCTCAACTCCCTTCTCCTCTCCATCTCCCCATGTCCTCCGTGTTATTTGTTATGCTCCGCAAATAAGGGAAACCATATGATAATTTACTCTCTCTGCTTGACTTATTTCACTCAGCATAATCTCTTCCAGTCCTGTCCATGTTGCTACAAAAGTCGGGTATTCATCCTTTCTGATGGAGGCATAATACTCCATAGAGTATATGGAGCACATCTTCCTTATCCATTCGTCCGTGGAAGGGCATCTTGGTTCTTCCCACAGCTTGGCAACTGTGGCCATTGCTGCTATAAACACTGGTTCATAAATGTTTAAAATTTTTTGAGCTTCTTGATCAATGGAGCCCCTTCTCCTTATGAAGTGACTTTCTAAATTTCTGTTAATGGTTTTTGTCTGAGATCAAATAGTCAATCCAACCTTCTTCCGGCTAGTGTTGGACGTTCTAACATTCCTTCACTTTAATTGGAATGTTAGTCAATCACACTTAATGGAGCTATTGGTTTGATTATGTTTAAGTCCATAAGTTTGCTCTTTGTTTTCTACTTTTTCAATCTCTTCCTTGCTCCTTTTTCCTATTTCCCTACTCTCTTTTGAATTGATGGTATTTGTTTTGTGATGTCATTTTTATATTTTGGGGGTTTATTAGTTATAATGCTTTATTTTATAAAAACTAGTGATGACATTAGGATATAGGGCATACACCTTTAGCTTGTCACAGCCAGGCTTTGTAGGATACTACACTACTTTGTGTATAGTTTAAGAACCATACAACAGCATGCCATCATTTCTCTCCTCCTGACCTTTAAGCTATTGTCATATATTTTACTAATGTGTGTGCTATAAATTCCATAATACATTGTTATCATTATATTTAAGCAATTGTATGTTAATGAGATTTAAATAACAGGGAAAGAATCTTCTATATTTACCAATGTAAGTATCATTTCCAGTGCTCTTTATTCCCCTCTGGAGAGCTGTATCTCCATCTGGTATCACTTCATTTCTGTACAGAGGACTTCCTTTCATGTTCTTGTAGTGTAGGACTTCTTGTAAATTCCTTTAGCTTTGTCATTTCTGCAAACGTCTTCATTTTGCCTTTGTTTTTTGCAAGCTTTTGTCTGGTATAGAATTCCAGGTTGGCGGGGTTTTTTTGCAGTCAAAGAAAAAGGTGCTCTACTGGCTGGCTGCATTGTTTCTGATGAGTGATACTCTGTCATCCTTATCTTTGTTCTTTTCTTTTTTTGTAGAAAATGGGTTTTTCTGTTTTTAAGATTTCTTTTTATTACAGGATTTCACCTCTTTTTAATTATGAGATGCTGTGGGATTCATTAAGTTTCTTTAATCTATGGACTTATTGTTTTATCAAACTGAAGACTTTTCTGCTACTATTTTCTCAGGTTTTTTTTCTCTATCCTCTCCTCCATTCCTTGGTACTCAAATAACACAGGCATTGTACCTCTTGAGGTTGTCCCACAAGTGACCAAAGGTTGACCTATTTTTCTTTATTATTTTATCTTTTTGTCTTTTATTTTAGATAGTTTCTGTTGCTATGTCTTCAGAATCACTATTTTTTCTTTTACAGTGTCTAATTTGTCCATCCAGTATAATTTTCATTTCAGATTTGTAGTTTTTGTTTTCAGAATTTCTGTCATGTCCTTTATTTTACATCTTTCATGTCTGCAAGAAACTTGAACATATGGCATATACTTGCAATAAATTTTAATGTTTTCATTGGCTGATTCTATCATCTATGTCAGTTCTGGGTTGGTTTGATTGATTAATCAACTCTCCTCATTATGACTTGTGTTTCCCTGTCCCTTTATCTGTTCATTTCTGATTGATTGTCAGACATCATTCAGTTTACTTAGTTGCTGGATATTTTCATAATCCCATAAATGTTATTGGACTCAGTCAGGTTAATAGGAGGAAGTTTGATTCTTTCAGGTCTTGTTCTTCTGCTTTGTTAGGTGGATCCATAAGAGCACACCATCTAGAACTAACTATGCCACTATTGAGGCAAGATCTTCCTGTATAGTTACCCAGTGCACCTTGAGTTATAGGATTTTTGCAGTCTGTTTGTGGTAACAAACACTGTTTCTGGTCTTACGTCAGGCACAGCATTCTAATCTTTTGGGTAGTTTTCCCCTGTCCTCATGTAGATCCTTCCACCTGTGACATATACTAGCATGGACGTTGCTCTACCTTGCTGAATATCACAGGACATCCTTCCGCAGAAATGGGTTCTCCCTGTGAGCAGTTCCTTCCATCAGTCTTCTGCTGTGCACACTCTCACCAACTTGGTGTCCTGGAGTCTCTGTCCTATCACTTGGGTTCCTGTTCCCATGCTGTGGCTCTCAAGGAAGTGAGGGGGAAATGATGGGGCTCATGAGATTTGTTTCTCTCATAGATCACTGTTCTTCATTGTCTGATGTCTGGCATCTTGAGAACTGTTGTTTTCTATGTTTCATCTGCTTTTCTATTTTGATCGCCTCAGGTGGAGCAGTAAATCCTGTCCCTGTCACTCCCCTGGGGTGGTAGCAGAAATCTTGCCTCCCAACTACCTAGTCTGACATTCCAGGCCTTCTAGGACTGACCTCAATCTGCCTTTCCAACTGAATTTCCAAGTACATGCCTCTCTTTTGAAATTTCCAATAAAACCCCTCATTTTTCTGCAGTGCTAGGTTCAGAATGTTTGAGTCCCCTCCTGAATTCATATGTGGATTCTAATGCCTAGTGTGGTGATGTTAGTAGGTGAGGCTTTTCAGAGGTGCTTAAGTCATGAGGGTGGGACTCTCATGAGTGGAATTAGTGCTTATAGAAGAGACTCCTGAGAGATCACCACCCCTTCCACCACTGAGGACACAGTGAGAAGGTGTCTATGAGCCAGGAAGCAGAACCCCACAGGAGGCGGCCATGTTGGCAGCTTGAGCTTGGATTTCCAAGCCTCTAGAATTGTGAGCAAGACATTTCTGCTGTTTGTTAGCCACTGGGTCTGTGATCATTTGTTATGGCAGCCTGGGTGGGATGCTGAATGCCCCTTCCCACTATCTTTTAGTTGTCACTTTTTGATGCTTCACGCATAGGAGGGTGTGAAGAAGTTCCTTCCTTGTCTCATCCATATATATGTACTGAGCCCTTGCTGTGGATCAGGCACTGTGCTAGGTGCTGGAGATGATGATGGTGGCATGAGCAGACACTGTCTGTGCCCTCTCAGATCCCCAGTCTAGCTGACAGGCACTTGTAATATGGTGTGGGGAGTCACTTGATAAGTCAAGAGTTGGGGGTATGGTGGATAGAAGCAGGAAGCCACACAACCCAGATATGGGGCCACAGTGGAAGTGGTCTCCACAGTGAGACAGGAAGGAGATGCTATGGGATGGAGTGGAGCCAGGGGGTGAGTTAGGGGAGAGGGTTCTAGAAAAAAGCAAGGCTCATGCAAAGACCTGAATGATACTAAAGATTTAGACATGAGCAAAGAGAGAAGAGAGAGACTTTTCCAGCCTCTTGAGAACTGTGGACTTGATGTTAAGAGCAATATGGCACCATTGAAGGTTTTAGTCCAGATACTGACATGTCCAAACTTGTGTTTTTAAAACGTTCTCCAACTTTGGTGTGGTCAGGGGGACAAGACTGGAGGCAGGGGCCAGTCCATGTAGGAGGTGATGGAAACCAGAAGTAGACCAGTGGCGATGGGGTGGAGAGAGGTGGTGTGGGGAGGCAGGATGCAGTGACAAACCAAATGTGAGGCTGGAGGGGAGGGAGCATCAGGATGGAGCCCTGGGCTCTGTCCAGGCTGCCAGTGGACACCATTCAGGGAGGTTGTGAAGAAGAAGGTTGACGAGAAATGCTGCCTGCTCCCTCTGCGCAGATCACCCTTCAGATCTTCCTTTTCTTTCATGGTTAATTGTCAGGTTTCCTTGGCTTCCATAATATTCCACATAATTTTCAAGGCATTTACCTGGTACTGGAGTTTAGTGATGTTTAATTGTTCACAGGCTTCTCTTGCTGGCCTGTGATTGCCGTGGGAGACGAACTTGTGCGTTACTCTTCTTTGTATTCCACCTGTTATTAGAGTCCTCAGACAATGCCTCACACACAATAAGTGATTAATGAATTTTGGTGACTCCCATTAACAAAGGAGATTATTTTTATGTGGCATCATATATGCATGATGGGATGCTTTCCTATCATGAAATGAAGCTCCGTGCTGTCCTTTGCCATGTTCCCGAGGACTTTGTAGGTCTGCATTTTTAATTTCAAGATCTAAATAGATGTGTCAACCATGGGAGGTCACACAGGAAATTCTCCGCTTGTTTTCTCCTTTCATTGTCATAACATTTACGATCCTGTAGAACCACGAGTAATTTCCTCAGTAAAGGAGGACAGAAATGAACAGGCCTACAGCGTGATAATACCGCTGTCCAAGGCACCTGGGCAGCCCATCTTTGTCGGGTTTGATGCTAATAAGGATCAGGGAGCAGGAGGTAGCCTTGCAACACATTTTGTGGAAATCAGTCTTCAGCAGGCACGGAGCTGAGTGCTGCTGCCCTGCAGAGGCTCGGCTGAAAGGTGTCTAGAATCACAATCTGGGCACAGGGCTGGGAGGCAATTTCTATTAGCTGGGGATGTGCCTGCAGTTTATTGCTCCTGATAGAGTCAGTGCCCAGCGAGGTACCTGTTGATCTCATGTCAGGACATCAGTGCGGAAATCTCAGCTCCTGGAGGAAAGCCTTTCAGCAAAGGTATGAGAGACTCAGAAAAATCAATGCTCCCAATACAAAGATATTTCTGGAAGTGATCCTTTTAGAATGAAGAGACACCAAGCTCTTGCCACTACTTCAGATCTTAGACACAATATTTCTTTTTTAAAGAATCTGGATCTAAAACACAGGGTGGCTTAAAAAATACAAACAAAACCACTTACCTCTTGTCGGGAGCTCTTGGGGCAGTTCCAAAGCCAGGCCAGGCCCCTCTGACTGAGCCTCCTGGGTCTCCTTTTTGGGCCCTTCTGCACACCTATGAACTATGGTGACACTAGCAAAGCAAGACCCACACCCACCCACCACGGTCATTCACAGCCCTGCTCTGAATGTTGGGGGTTGGGGAGGGTTGTCTGAGGTTTGCAGTGATTTCTAGAACGTTGACTAATCCATGTTTGCTTCTCCAAAACTTAACCAATAGTGGCTCCTGTTCACGCTCTTACTTCCCTTTTTGTTCCTTTGTTCACTGTTCCTGTTCAATTTTCTGCATTTGTTTCCTCCCTGATGTTTGGAACACTTCATTCACTAAATATAGTACCTGATTTACTCTGCTAATGGTTTCTGTGAGTTAGCTGGTCAAGGAAGTTGTCCCCAGCCCCATGAGGAGGGCTTTATTATTGTTCCCATGTTGGAAATGGGGAGGAAATGGCATTTTGAGGTTTATTTTATATTGCTCCCATGGTATGTTTTCACCTTGCAGGTTGGGGGTACTCCGTGGTCTCACCCACCAAGAAGGATGGGCTGGGAGTCCTGGCAGGGACACGTCCATTCTTCCTGGCATGTGGCCTCCATCCTCTGCTCCAGAGACTTCAAAATGTTGAGTAACTTACCCAAAGCCTACTAGGCTTTCCTGATGCTGGAGATTTGCCTTGACTGCTGTGTACCCTGGGCCTCTCTGGGATCGTTTTCCACCGCGAGAGAAGACAGTCTCTCTAGTACCTTCCAGACTTGTTATCTTGTTACTACATTTTGCATTTAAATCTTTGACTCATAGGTGATTAATACTGTGTTTTGCTTGAAATGGAGAGACATTATTCATTCAATTACCAGCCAATTTCCCCAGAGCTGTTTGCCGAGTAAACCATCTACCCCTGATACTCTGAATGCCACCTTCGCTGTGTTCGAAGTTCTTGCCTGTGTTGAGCTCCTCATCATGTGTTGCGTTGGCCTGTGGTTCCTTCTGCATCGGTGCATGCATGGATGTCCCCCAGGTGTCTGCTCCCCAGAGAAGCTGCCCTGGAAAAGGCAGCGGGCTCTCGCAGTCCCTCTCAATTTTGGCTTAATCTTTCTTGTAATACTACTCACACTCTAAAATTATCTTACCACTTATTAGTAGCTACTTTTAAATTTTCATTTATTGCCTGTATTAGTCAGGGTTCTCCAGAGAAACATAAACATTTCTTATAAAGAATTGGGTCCCCCAAGTTTGGAGACTGACCTCTTCCAAGATCTGAAGTCAGTAAGCTGGAGACCCAGGAGAGCAGATGGTTTAGTTCCAGTCTTAGTCCAAAAGCCTGAGAGCTGAGGTTGTCACTCCAGTCCAAAGACTGCAGATTTAAGACCCAGGAAGGGTCTTGTTTCAAGGGAGGGTTAACTTTTTAAACTACTCAGACCTTCGACTGATCAGATGAGGCCCACCACCTTGGAGAGGGCTATGTGCTTTAGTCAGTCTGTGGCTTCAAATGTTAATCTCGTCCAGAAGCACCCTCACAGACACACCCAGGTTAATGCTTGACTTCATGTCTGGGCATCTGTGGCCCAGTCAGACATGCTAAATTCGCCATCATAACACCTATTCCCCTCTCGAGTGTAAGCTCTATGGCTGCATCCCCAGAAGTCAGAGCAGTGCCTTGCATATGGTAGCTAGCAAATGCGTACCTGTTCAGTAATGAACTCTACTGGTTCTAATTATCATGCTTCCAGGATATGTCTTAACATCTAGCACTGTAGATTCTCTCTCCGTAGGACTGTAATATTTGAAAAATCTAGAAAAATATATTCCTATGCTCCCCTTGTGCTTAGAACAAGAGGAGCCTCCTCATAGGAGGCCTCTGCCCTCCATGCTCTGGCCCTGCCCCCTCCCAGGCAGTCATGCACTTGGCCCGGGTGCCGCCGGCCCAGCCACTGGCTTTCTTTCTGACCCTCATGGCACAAGCCCCTTCTTGCATTGGGTCTGTTCCCCAGGCTCTGTCTTCCAGGCTCTCTTTCCATTTGTTTAAGACTTTATGTATTCACAGTGCTGGTTGTTTTCTCTTGTGTTGTGAGCTATGACATGCATAGAAGTGGGAAACGGAGTGGATACACGGATTAACACATCACAGCAGGGAGCGCCTGGGTGGGTCAGTCCGGTGAGCATCCAACTCTGGCTATCTGCTCAGGTCATGACCTCGGGGTCGTGAGACGGAGCCCTGCGTTGAGCCCCGTGCTCAGTGGGGAGTCGTCTTGAGAGTCTCTCTCTCCCTCTACCCCTCCCCCACCAGTCTCTCCCTCCAAAAACGACAGCACACAACAAATTACAATAAAACACACCCTCTTATTGTCTCTACCTAGGTCAAGACTAAGGCTTTCTCAGTGTTCCGGAATCCCTAACCAGACTCTTACCATGTAGCTGCTGTCTTGAATGTTATGGTGTCCCCTTGGTTGATTTTCTTTATAGGTTTTCTACCTAATTATGCATCCCTGATAAATAGAGTTTGATTTCTCCTGGCTTTGACCGTTATGTCAATGGAATGCCATGATTTGTGTTCATTTGTGTTTGGCTTCTGTTGTTCCAGATGATGTCTTTGAGATTTATCTATGCTCACTGTACTTGCAGGGTGGGCATTTTATTGCTGTGTAACAGAATGTTGGGTAAATATGCCTCAGTTTGAAGGTTTCTTTGTTTAGTCTCCTGTCGGAGGACACTGGGTCATGTGCAGACTGGGCTCTTGCTCATAACACTCCTGTGAACGTTGTTTGCGAGGGTGCGCCTGTCTGCAGCGGGACGGCCTGTTGTGCATTTGCCGAGTCATCGGGCTTGTGTATCTTCTGCTTCATCTCTGCCAGATAATCTCCCAATCAGCTGAACCGGTTAAGGCTCCCATCAGCAGTGATGGTGAGTTCCAAGGGCTCCCTCTCTGCATCGGTGCTTAGTGTTATCAGTCTTTCTCTTCGGGCCATCCTGTAGGGTGCTGTTCAGGTGCATTTCCCTGACTACCAGGAAAATGCACCGCATTCTCATTTGTCTGTTTAGAATAAGTTTGCTGGTCGGATACTCACTTTGCCAAGTGCTTGTCAGTTCCACACATGGAGGTTTGGATGGGCGTCGTACCGAATGAGCAAATTGGTGACCTATTGACTTTATAACGTCTTTTCATCGACTTTTCTTCCCTATCTTTAAAATTCTGTTTTTCTCCACTGATTCTGACACATCTTTTGTTGGATTTATTCTGACACCATACCTGATCATTTTTAATACTATTATTATTTTCAAATATTCATGTCACACCTTTTTGTTTTGGAATGAAGAAATACAATTGATGCGATACAACTTTGAACAGGAAAAGCCTCCTACTAACTTTTTAATTCATGTGTAGGTTGTTTTGATTTTGCAGACAGTTAGTCGTATCCCCCAAACACAACAGCTTTCACCTCTTTCCATCTCCAGCCTTTGCCTCACTAACGCTGTGCGCACTCTTCAGGCCGGAGCCGGCTGGTCGTTTCCACAGAGCGGTCTTCTCTGACCTTCCTGTGTAATTCTGTGCTGCTTACCCTTCTGTCGTGACGCCTGTTCTGCTATTAAATATAATCCTTGCTTGCTTCAGGGGTGTCCCACTCTCTTAGTAACACCTGGAAGGAAGGAACTGTATCTGTGTCACTCACTGATCCACACCCAAGCCCGGGACAGTGCCTGGCATGTTGTGGATACAGAGGGGGACGCCTCTCTGGGCACTTGTAGCCCAAGATGTGCTCCGTGTTTCTGACGGCAGCCTTGCTGGCAGTACTAACTCTGGAAAGCAGAACAAATGTCCAGTGGCGCCGGAATCGATGCAGACAGCGGAACTGACAGCAGAATTACCACGCCCATGGATGCGCTTAGGATGTAGAATCCTATACGGAGATAACAATGACTGAACCCAATCAGCAGTGTATTAACCTGACAGATCATTAAAGCAATGTTGAATAAAAAAGCAAGTTGTAGAATGAAAGTAGAGTTTGTCATTTGTGTTCTTTAAAAAACACACAATCTCTCTATTGTTTGCAGGTTTATGGTTGTGTTTTGGTAAGACAGTAAGACACGAACACAAAGGTTAAATGTATAATTCTTATTTATTGTTGCCTGTGGGAAGACGGGGAAAGGAATGGGACCAGGGAACGTTACAGGGGGGATTTTTGTCTTACATTGGATTTTTCTAGAGCAGCAGGAAATCAGAGCGGGAGAGAGGGAGGGTCTGCAGGACTTCCTACAGGACTGCTTCTGGGGTCGGCACCATGACCATGGCCAAGGGAGAAGTGAGCGGTGGTATGAGCCCAGCAAAGACCCAGCCGCCTCCCGGGGCATGTGATGGAACTGGGACAACTTTCAGAGTTGCCCTTAGTGGGTTTTTTCCATCCACTCCTCATCAGCCACTGGCTGTGGGCTTTCCCGGGAAGGAGGGGCAACCCAGGGACCGGGCAGTTCTCGTCAGGTGAGGCAATGCCCCCCCCCCGCCCAATAGGGCTGAGAGCTGAGGGTGGTCTTCAGGCAGCCCTGCCATTGATCCCGGGTTCCTGAAAGGGTATTGTCCTAAAACAAGAGACAAAGAAGAAACATGAGGAATATCCTAAAACCCTGGGTGGCAGTTCGTGGATGTTTTTGCTGTATTATTTTTCACAACTTTTATGTATTTTTAAAGATTTACAAATATTTACCAAAAAGAGGGGACCACCTGATGGTCGCAGAGAATAAACTTTGACCTTCCCCCCCTCCCTGGGGAGACAGCCTGTGCCTGGCTGGGGTTCTGCTGTGCAGTGTCTGGTCTTGGGGAGAGTCCGAGTTTCTGAATCGTGGGGCAATGACCTTCCAGCCTTTCCATGGTGGTCGGGGCTGAAGTCTGCTCCTGTTGTGAGGAAAAGTGGGGCAAGCTTTTCTTTCTGTTTTTTAAGATTTTTTAAAAAATTTATTTAGCAGAGAGAGAGAGAACACAAGTAGGGGGAGCAGCAGGCAGAGAGAGAGAGAAGCAGGCCCCCTGCTGAGCAGGGAACCGGATTCGGGGCTCGATCCTAGGACGCTGAGAGCATGACCTGAGCCGAAGGCAGAGGCTCAGCTGACTGGAACATCTTCCTGCGGGACAGCCAGGAAATGCCGCAGCCTGACTTTTCTGTCCTTCTGGGGACTCTTCGCTTTGTCTCTACGATTGTTTCAGGGTGGGCTGAAGTCTGAAGGGTGGGCTGCGTCTGCGGCTTCTCTCCAGGTGCCCTCTTAAACCCAAGGACTAAGCGGTTCAGCTCAGTGAGCACAGCTCCCACCGCAGGCGAGTCCTCGTCCTCACGAAGCTCGAAGGCCACAGGGAGCGGGCCTTCTTGTGTGCGATGAGGATTTTTCTGTGCGGCTCTCCCTGCTTCCCGTAGCCCACTCTCCTCATGCCCCCAAGCCTGTGTCCGTTTGGGACCACACACAACTCCTCTGGCAGGTCTTTAGAAGAGCTGACACATTCTTCTCTTCTTTCTTTGTTTAACTTCATTTACTTTTGATAAATTAATTAAAGATTCAGGACTCAAAGGGGTGTCCAGTGAGGTTTCCCCACCCCCACCCCCACCAGTTTCTTTTGTAAATTTTCTAGAGGGCATCAAATGCCACATGAACAAACTTGGCCTCCACCCCTTGGGAACTAGGAGCTGGGGGACACATTTGCGCCGGGGAGAACGTTGAGTATTCTTGACCGCAAGAAGGTTGGGAGTGTGCAGTGGGGGGGGGGGAGGAGCAGTGACATCACCCCTCAGACTCGTCTGTGGCCTGAGTGAGGGTGATCGCGGAGGTCCTTGTCCTGGGGCCCCAGGAGTCCAAAGGTGGAGATGTGCCTGCAGGACCTGGTGTGGCTATGGGGTGTGCGCTGATGCCGGCGTCGCGCTCGTGTCTTCTCACAACTGTCTACACTGCGTCTGGAACTCCCACCACCTTTTTCAAAAAATATATACGGAAAAGCTCACTTCTCAGGTTACTGTTCGAGCTTTCTGACTTTCCTGAGATGCTGTTAAGTCAATAAGATCTGTTCTTCTGGGAAAATCTGGGGTACAAATTGCCAAGTAAATCCCATTTAATTATAGAAGCGAAATGCAGCATCATTAGAACGAATTGATGGGGAACATTCATTATAAATGAGGTGGTTCACCGGCTGATAGGGAGGAAAAGGTCCTTCTTTTTAGAATTCACCACCACCGTAGTGAAATAGCCAGCTGTGTGCTTACTTTGTTTACTGTCTGGCTCCTTTGCAGGGCTGGAAACTCCATGAGAGCAGGGCCCCGGGCTTGTCTTGGTCAACACGTCATTGCATGACCCAGCTCAGCCCCGAAATGTTGGGGCTCGTGACAGAAGAGATGGACAGAATGTGGGTGAGAACACGAGGACCCCTGAGATAAGGTGAGTGTGTGCCTGTGTGAGAGTCTGTGCGAGTTTACGTGTGTGCACACGCGTGTACGCATGGGACAGGTTAGAGGGACACGAAAACAATCATGTCCAAAACGTGAATTACCTTAAAGGAAGCCAGAAGCTCCCAACCAACCCTTTAAAATAGGATATAAAATGCCCGTGAACGTGTTTCCCAGGGCCAGGGGGAGTAGAGAGCTCATTCATCTCCGAGAAGACCGGCCAGCAGCAGATGATTTAAATTTCCATGAAAATATTACCCGAGACGAGGATGACTCGGCCTTTTCACCGCTGCTGTTGACAGAATGAAAGACGCGTCTGCCGGCCACTGAGAGGAGGCGGCGCCTGAGCAGGAGGGGGCTGGGGGCCGCGGGGCTCCCGGGGCGCGGGCGCGGCAGGTGCTGGCAGGTGATGTGCTCTTTCTTCCGCGGTGCAGCGAGGACGCTCCTGGAGACGGGCGGAGGAGGCCAGCGTTCTTCCAGAACAAAACCGAGTTCTGTGCGTCGTCCTTGCTTTATACACATTCTAGGCCAAGCCGGGGGGACGGCGGCTGGAAGAATTTGGGGACATGACGGAGGAACAGGGCCAGGCTGTGTTCAGGGAGGACTAGGGGACTCAGGGGTAACAGGGTGTTTCCCCCGTGCTCGCCCTGTAGACAGCCTCGGTCACACCTCGTTCGGCCTACAGATGTGTTCACCGGCTGAGTGTCCCCAAGGCTCTCCATGCTCTCCAGAGGAGCAGCCCGCTTTGGGGGACATGGCCTGGCCAGGGCTTTATGGCCACTATGGGCCACACTGTGGCCTGGAGAAGATGAGGCCCCCCCCCCCCCCCCACCTCGCTGTCCTTCTGCTGTGAGGCCCAGGAGTCGTGTGGCTCTTTCTTTGAGGCCAGGATGAAACTCTGGTGGCCTTCGCTGGAGAGACTGGCGAGGACAGGGCAGTCCCAGTCTGGAGCCGCACCTGGCCCGCTCTCAAGTGGGGGGGCGTGGGCAGGGCTGTGCGGGGCGCGCCAGGTCCTCGCAGGGAGCTAGCCCTTCCTCAGCAGTTCCCCTGGCCTCTGGCCAGCCTCGCTCTGGAACGGAGAGCCTGCTCTCATGCCTCCTCGTTCATCGTGGGGTCGTCCACTCTGCCATCGTCCCTCTTGTTCATCGTGGGGTCGTCCACTCTGCCATCGTCCCTCTGCGTGTCTGCGTGGCGCTGGCCCGGTGCCAGCCCTGGGATGCCAGCCCACTCCCAGGGGCCTGCAAGTTCCCGAAGGCCACGGTCTTGGCCACCGCCGCAGTGGGTGCCGCCGAGCTGCCCCATCTACAAGTCATGAGCTCCTTAAAATGCTGTTTCTCTCTTTCTTCCATTTCTGCTCATCAGGCCGTGTCTCGGGCAGCTGTCAGGGATCTGAGCTGAGCTCCCGGCGATACCTTGTCCTCTCACTGCCCGAGTCCTTCCTCCTGACACCCGGGGCCGGTTGTAGGCACCAGGGACCAATTTCTGCCCATCACCTGCCTGTCAGCCGAGCGTGAGCCCCTGGCGCCAGGGAGCCCTTCGAACCCGCTTGTTTGCGGTGATTGCTGTCGCCTCTGTGGGTGCAGGGCCCTCGTTTGTAACTGTGTGTGTGTGTGTGTGTGTGTGTGCGCGCACGCACGTGCTTTACTCTTTGAAGGCAATAAGGAAACTGGGAACACCTAAATAAAGGGGTATCGCGTTTTGGTTTTAACGTCCCCATGTATCCTCAATGGGAAAACATGACTCATAGCCAAGGGAACATAGATTGTAGGGGGAGGGGAACCCACACCAGCCCGGGGTTCAGTGCATTTCATCACAAATGCCATTTTATTATTTCGGAAAAAACATCCTCTCCTGTTCAGTGAGTCCTATGACAGCCTCTCGTTGCTTTCCCTTTCGAAATCATGAAGAAGATACAAAACCGTATCTCCCCGCGATGCACACGTCTTTGAGAAAAGAGTAGAAGTACCGTTAGCGTCCCTCCGCGAGCTCAACACAGAGCAGAGCACAAACTGTCTCTTCCAATTAAACATTTAGTACTTATTTGCCACGACTTACGAACTTTCTGGCGTGGCAGACGAGACATGGTCTTCCAGAGGTAAAAACCCAGACACACGGGGGTGTCAGTGACCGTCAGCAGACTGGCCTGAGGTGGGAGCTGGCCCTTGGCCCTCCTGTCCCCAGGCCCTGGGTCCCCCTTCCTGCCTCTCCCCTGCCCACGGGCTGGTCCTCTCTGGGGTCACCTTCCCCCGGAAGGAAAAACGTCTGTGCACCTGCATGAGCCCATGAGGCCAGTAGACGTCCCTTCGTGCCTCCAGATTGTCCACACACATCGTCCCTGAGTGTCTGCTGAGTTTCCTAACCGTCCACCTCCCTGTGTTTATTTCCATTTCTGCTATTACAGAGTCAGGGCACTGACTACTTTTTGCCTTTTTTTTTCTTTTGGCTTTAGCACAGATGCTTAAAAATGGGATTTGCCATTATGTTAAACGTTATGATCCCTTTGAAGGCATTTGATGAATATCTCCAAATTGTTTTCACATGGGCTGCGGGAAGTTCTATACGCCGCATCCAGGGACCCGAGGGCCAGTTTTGGTCCGCGGTGTTCACGGCACCTGCTCTAATGGCCCAGAGCCCGGTGTCCCCCGACCGGTCTTTACGGAGTCACTGAAGCTGGAGCCTGTTGGGGGCAGGGGTTTGCACCGTGCGGGTCAGCACAGCCAGACGCCAGGTCATGCCCGCCTGCGGGCGCCACAACCCGGAACCGGTTGTTGACCTTCTCCCCCCACACCGCCGCGGTGCGTAGTTGAACAAGGAAACTCACAGAACCAGTTTGGAAAGGTTTAGTCAGTGAACACCGTCTCTCCCTGAGAGCCCAGTTCGGAGAGGGGAGCCAGGAGGCTCCACCAGGCCCCGTCTGCTTCCCGTGGGCCCCTCGTCCTCCATGCCATGGGGCTGGTGCTCAGCGGCCTGGGCTGGAGTGTTCATGTCTACTGTCCTGTGGCCTTTCGGCCTCTGGGAGGCTGGATGCCTGTTGGCCTCTGTCCCCTGCAGCCCCAGCATGGGGCCTGGCATCCAGTGCTGATGGCAGGCTTGTGATGGGGAAACCCTGGGGACCCTAACAGGCAGCCTCCTGCACCTGTCGCTTGGAGGGCGGTCAGGGTCCCCTTCCGCTGCTGCGTGCCACAGGAGGACGTGGGGTTGGTGCCGCTGTGCCGCAGGGACAGGGCGCTGGCCCTGCCTCCACGGCCACCTGCTGGGTTTCACAGGGACAGACTCCAGTCTCGTCCGAAGATGTGGTTCCCTGTGAAGGCTGGCGCCCCAGATGGTGCAGGTGGGAGTGCGGGAGGGTGCCCCTGCCTCCGCAGAGCTGCTTCCACAGGCCCAGCCCTGTGCCCTCTCCTCTCAGCTCACAAAGTTACTGACCACTCAAGGTCTCCGAGGTGCCCGGGGCTGTCTGCGCCCACGGGCACGGTCCTGCTGCTGTCCCCACGTGCAGGCCTGCGGCTCCCCTCACCGACGGTCCTGCAGCTCCCCCCGCACGGCTTACCCCACCCACGGTCCTGTGTCTCACCCCCTGCGGGCTCCCCTGGCTCCCCCCTGTGCACACTGATGCAGAGATGGAACCGCAAACCAGAGCAGGCCTGTAATTGCCGCGGGAACACCTACGTTTCTGTAAAGAGTAATGCTTATTGAGAAAGTCTCAAAAAGTAAGGAGAGGACAAGGACAATTGTAAAGATGGATATGAGCACCACTCAGAGAGAAACCCTGTCAACATTCCATGTGTTCCCTTCCTTCTCTGCGTGCATGTCCTAGATACCGTCATTCTGATTTTGGGCAACACATCAAGAGCATTGTCACACGTCACTCTCACGTTAGCGCGGAGCCGGACTGAGCCGCGACAGGTTCATTGACGAACCACCGCCCCGCTGCCACACATTTATGTCGGCCCCGCTTGGCTTTGCTAACGGAGGGTGACATCTCAGGGGTCTTTCCACTTTTGCGCGCTGCTGTCCCCCACCCTCGCTCCTGTGTGCGTGGGAATCAAGGGCAGACCCTGCCACCCCAGCAGCGGGTGGGTCACTTCTACGATGTAAGGTCACACCCAGAGGACACCGCATGGGGCCCTGGGGCCCCTGTGGTTCGCCCTGTCTGGGACCCCCGGCTTATACCAGCAGAGCCGCGTGGCCCACAGGTGCTGTGCCCTCTGGGTGGGCATCCACACATGTGTTCCCGTCTCTCACCTGCTGGTGTAGACGGTGTGTCCTGTTCCCCTTGGACAGGTCGAGTCAGGACCAGCTCTGATCTGATCCACGGGTCAAATGAGTTTCCTCCTTCTCTTTCCTCCCTCATGGCTCAGCGTGCAGAGACCCTGGGCTCCAGGGCTTACAAGCAAAGCGGGAGGTAAAGCCGGCTCTTCCCGTTCTGTCCCAGACTCCTAGCACGTGTATTATGTTGTCGGCTTGGCTTGAAATCCTATGTTAATGGACTCGTTTTCAGTAGGATCTTGTGGGGAGCGCTGCTCTGGCCCAGACCCGGTGCTGGGTTATGTCACACCATCCCGATGGACACGAAGGTCCCTTTGAGGATCTTCTCATTCGATTAGGCTTAGGGGTCCATATGATGCTTCTAGTTTTGGTATTTTTACAATGATTCTAGAATCACGTGGGGGCAGTGTTTGTTCTCTGAATTTCCTTTGTCGTTACTGTGTGTTTTTCTTCCACTCCTTAGAGTAATTTTGGGGCAAAGAACCTCCCCCAGAAAACACCCATGTTGAGACCTTGCCTGAAATTAGCCTCAGCTGAAGTGACTTGGTCCCGTCTCTGCACTCGAGGCCTGGGTTTGAGCCACGCTGGCTTCCGGGACGTGCACGCGGGCAGGTGCCTCCTGCAACCCGGACCCTTCACACTTCAGTGGGGAGAGGGACCCCCTTCATAGGCTTTGTTGGAAGCATGATATATTTGCGTCTTTCCTAAGAAATCCTTGACCGCCACAGGATGGCAAAGATGTTCTCCCATGCTCTCCTCTAGAAGTTTTATAGCACTAGCTTTTATCTTTTAGGTGCTGTGAGCACTTTCAAGCTAATTTTGGAGCATGATGTGACTTTTTACCTCCATATTGATAAGCAGTTGTTTCAGTGCCATTTGTTGAAAATACATCTTTTCTCCCTTGAATTGCATGGGCACCTTTGTCAAAAATCGATGGAAGATAGATGCTCGGGTCTGTCTCTGGGCTCTCTATTCTGTTCCATTGATCTATGTCCCTGTCCTTCTGCCAACACTACATCATTCCAGTACTATAGCTTTATAGTAAGTCTCGAAATCGATGGTGTTAAGAGTGGTGGCCACAGGGATGTGTACTGGGGTCCTCCGATGACGGGAACGTGATTGACCGAGGGCCCCAGCCACGCTCCGAGATCCATGCTGCTCCTGCCACGTGCTCAGGTGATGCCGGGTGAGGCAGAAACCCAGAGGCAGGCTCTCTCCTGGAAGGTCTAGGACTTGTCTCAAGGACCCCTCCGGGCCTTGCACAACCTCTGAGACATCGTGGCAGCCTCTGGCGGGTCCCTCTACCGTCCTTCCTTCTGCTTTCCGTGGGCCCTTCTTGCTCTACGTCCAGCTGTCCCCAGCTCGGCTTCCGCAGCTCCCGTCGTCTGCTCTCCCTCCCAGGGCGATCCCCGGATCGCAGGCTTGCGGCGGCTTCTCAGAGTTCGCGAACAAACAGTCAACGGCCACATTAGTTTCCCTTTTACAAACACTATTTTGACGTTTTGTGTCTTCATGCACATTTCTGAGCCATCTTGCAAATTTCTACAATAAAAAATAACTGGAATTTTGATTAGGGTTGGGCTGAGTAGAAAAACTGATTAAGGAGAATCAGTGTCTTTCCTACAGTGAGTCTCCGGTTGATTCATACCTTACGTCCCTCCATTTCTCTACGACTTAATGTCTTTAGGGCAAGTTTTGTGGTTTTCAGTTTTGAGTCTTACACATATTTTATTTAATTCACCTTTAATTATTTCATATTGGTGCATGCTATTATAAATTACATTGTAAATTAAATTTTTACATCATTTCCAATAGTTTGTTGCCAGTGTACAGAAACACAATGGTTTTTCTATACTAACCTTGTTTTAAAGGGCAGGACTAAATTTGCTCCATTCCTGTCGCTATCAGATACCTCCCTTAGTGTTTTCCACTTACAGAGCCAAGTCATCTGTGAAAAAACACAGCTTCAATTCTTCCCTTCCAATGTGCACACTTTTGTTTTTTTTCTTGACTTGTGGCATCAGTTATGTTAACCCTAACCCTGACCCTAAATTCA
>PISX010016138.1:0-47225 GCA_004024625.1 Mellivora capensis
AGAAAAAGAAGAAAAGAAACAAGATGGGATTGGGAGGGAGACAAACCATAAGTGACTCTTAATCTCACAAAACAAACTGAGGGTTGCTGGGGGGAGGGGGTCAGGAAAGGGGGGTGGGGTAATGGACATTGGGGAGGGTATGTGCTATGGTTAGTGCTGTGAAGTGTGTAAACCTGGCGATTCACAGACATGTACCCCTAGGGATAAAAATATGTTTATAAAAAATAAAAATTAAAAGAAAAAAGAAAAAAAATTTAAGACACAGTGACAATATACAGAGAATTATAATAAAACAAAATTAATGTAGGTTCATAACTAAAAATCCATGTTGAACATTAAAAAAGTGAAAGTTAAAGTTATTACAGTAATACAGTAGATAGAAGCTGTACTGTTATTATAAAAAATTTTTTCCTTGATTTATTTTTTATATACCTTATGATAAAACAAAGCAAATATTAATTTTTCTGTTTCCAAGTGGCAATGCATTGGCTTGAGTTCCAATATGGTATTTGAAGATGTAAGAGATCAAAGGGAGAAACTATGTTCTAAAATAAAAGCTCAATACAAACCATATATGAAAAAAATTTTAATTTTGTTATATCACAATATCTAAGCTGTAACTTTACTTGCAAAATGTTTCTGATGAATGCTCATTATTATTTGGCATAGAGCTTCAATCTCTTCCTTTGGAATAGCAGGGTATTCCTACAGAAGGGATACTCAGGGCGAGGATAAAAAGGAAGGGAGAGGAGTAATGGCTTCATTACCAGTAGGGCTTGGTTTTTCAACCTGAGAATATTTGTCTTTAGTCAGAAAAGATTTTGCTTGTTTTTGGGTTTGTACAGCTATTATCACATGGCTCTGGGCTGCTAGAAGGATAATTTGGGGGGAAATGAGAAGAAGTAAAGTCAGTCTTCATGGAACTTATCATTTATTACCTGGTGATCTTACGAGGACCCAGTTAGGATGGGCAGGGATTTCTGTCCTGTTCATTCGTTGATGTATCCTAATGCCTAGAACCGTGTCTGGAACATAGGAACTCAACAAATATTTGTTGAATAAAGTTCCATTCTGGTAGAATTGAAACCAGATCATTTTCATTAAGAAGTTAAAGAATGAAGCAGCCTGCATAGACCACTCATTTGAAAGAGTCAGCTATAGGGATGCCTGAGTGGCTCAGTTGGTTAAGCATGCCTTTGGCTCAGGTCGTGATCCTGGAGCCTCCAGACTGAGTCCCACATCAGGCTCTCTGCTCAGTGGGGAGCCTGCTTTTCCCTCTGCCTGCTTCTCCCCCTGCTTATGTGAGCTCGCTCTCTCTCTCTCTCTCTCTCTGTGTGTCAAATAAATAAAATCTTAAAAAGAAAGAAAGAGTGAGTCAGCTGTAGAAAGCCAAGAGGGAATGTCATTAAGTACCTATAAAGAAGTGCTTTTGGAAAATTTAACATGCATAAGTAACACTTGATTCAATAGGCCCTCAGGACAGGAACTTGATCCTTCACTTCCAGGAAGTTCCCAGATGAAACCACTTCTGCTGGTCCTCGGATTCACTCTGAGCAAAGCTACTCAAAGATACTCAGTGAGCATCTACTTTGTGGATAGCATATGTAAGATTTATTAAATAATATTTCCTTACTCTGTTTTTTAGGTTTGTTGAATTCTGATTACCAGGCTCAATGGATGCTCTAATCCAGATATGACTGGACCATTTCTTTCTTGAAAGTCTATCTTGGCTCTTAGAACAGTACTTCACAATGATTATCCTCTGTCTCTTCAGCTTTTTCCTCTCAGGCTTCTTCCAGCTCCTTTTCCTCCTTCTATCCCTTATATGTACCTGTTTCCCAGGTTTCTGTCTCCAACCCTCTTCTGTTTGAATTCAACAGGAAATCCTTTTGTTATCTCTAATTCTAGTTGATTCTTTTGAGGCTTCTAGGTATACAGTCGTGTCTAAAAATAGTATTTCTAGGGGCACCTGGGTGGCTCAGTGGGTTAAAGCCTCTGTCTTTGTCTCAGGTCATGATCCCAGGGTCCTGGGATTGAGCCCTGCATCGGGCTCTCTGCTCAGCGGGGAGCCTGCTTCTTCCTCTCTACTCCTGCATCTCTGACTACTTGTAATCCCTATCAAATAAATAAATAAAATCTTTAAAAAATAGTATTTCTAGTTTTTCTAAAGACTTTTATTTATTTA
Organism: Mellivora capensis; assembly: GCA_004024625.1. Classification (NCBI taxonomy): domain Eukaryota; kingdom Metazoa; phylum Chordata; class Mammalia; order Carnivora; family Mustelidae; genus Mellivora; species Mellivora capensis. The sequence goes on from PISX010016138.1 coordinate 2,186, forward strand.
TTTGAAAGAGAGAAAGCGAGAGAGCAAGGGAACAGGCAGAGGAAGAGATGATCTCAAGCAGACTCTATACTGAGCGGGGAGCCCCACGCAGGGCTAAATTTTAAGACCCTGAGATCATGATCATGACCTGAGCTGCGGAAATCAAGAGTCAGACATTTGACTGAGCCATACAGGAACCCCTCTAGTTTTAATTTCCAAATAAATTTTTGGGTTTTTAAAATTCCTGTTTAGATTTTTATTTTGTTTTTTTAGTTTGAGTGTAATTAACAGTGTTATATTAGTTTTAGGTGTACGATATAATGATTCAACAATTCTATACGTTACTCGGTGCTTGTCACAATAAGTGTACTCTTAATCTTTTTCACATATTTCATGCATCCTTCTCTTCTTTCCAAATAGTTATACCCTATTTCTTATGATAGGATTTTTAATACAATATTATATGTTGATGTTTATTTTGAAACATTTTTGTTTCTCATTTTATGGAGAATGCCTAAAATGCTTTTCCTTGTAACAATGTTGGTTCTTGGTTTTAGACAATTTTTACTTTATTTTTTAAAAGATTTTTTTTACGGGGAGCCTGGGTGGCTCAGAGAGTTGGGCCTCTGCCTTCAGCTCAGGTCATGGTCTGAAGGTCCTGGCATCGAGCTCCGCATGGGGCTCTCTGCTCAACAGGGAGCCTGCTTCCCTCTCTCTCTCTCTGTCTGCCTCTCTGCCTACTTGTGATCTCTGTCAAGTAAATAAATAAAATTTTAAAAAATAAAAGATTTTATTTACTTGACAGAGAGAGAGAAAGCACAAGCAGAGGGAGCAGCAGGTAGAGGGAAGGAAGAGCAGACTTACTGCTGAGTAGGCAGGAGGACCCTAGGATCATGACCTGAGCTGAAGGAAGATGCTTAACTGACCAGGTGCCCATCTTCATTTTAAAAATTGAGATCTAGATGTGCCTGGGTGGCTCAGTTGGTGGAGCATGTGGCTTTTGATATTGGGGTCATGAGTTTGAGCCCCACGTTGGGTGTAGGGATTCCTAAAAAATATTTTTAAAAATTGAGATCTAATCCACATAACATAAAATTCACCATTTTAAAGTGTACAATTTTGTGGGATTTTTAAAAAAGATTTTATTTATTTATTTGACAGAGGGAGAGAGAGAGAACAAGTAGGGAAAGGGGCAGAGGGAGAAGCAGACTCCTTGCTGGGCAGGAATTCCCCATGGGGGACTCCGTCCCAGGACTCTGGATTCATGACCTGAGCTAAAGGCAGATGCTTAACTGACTGAGCCACCCAGATGATCCCAATTCAGTGTTTTTTATGTATGAATATATATACATATGTATGATCTTCATACATGTTAAGCACTGAATAAATGACAGGATGTCTAATAACAAATATTTGTAAAGACTTGAGTCATCCAACAGTGGACTGGAATCCCGTCGAGATAATAAATCCCCAGTAACTAGAAATGTTATCAAATGTAAGCATAGATTGGGTATCCCCCCCTTTCAGTGATGTTCCTGATTTGATAGGAGATAAATGAACTCTGAGGTCCCTCTTCTAACACTAAAAATCTATGGGACAGTTACTGATTTGAACACTCCTACAAAGTGGAATCACTGCCTGGAGCAATGGCAAGGAACTGGAATAAAGGGACCCTTTTTTTGAAAAAAAAAAAAAAAAAAAAAAAAAAAAAGATTTATTGGAGCGCCTGAGTGGCTCAGAGGGATCAAGCCCCACATCGGGCTCTCTGCTCAGCAGGGAGCCTGCTTCATCCTCTTTCTCTGCCTACTTGTGATCTCTCTCTCTCTCTCTCTGTGTCAAATAAATAAAATCTTAAAAAAATATATTTATTTATTTAGGGGTGCCTGGGTGGCTCAGTCGTGTCTCCCTTTAGCTTAGATCATGATTCCGGGGTTCTGCTCTCTACTCAGAGGGGACTCCACTCTCCCTCTATCCCCCTCCCCATGCTTTCTCTCTCTGAGAGCAAATCTTTTAAAAATATTTACTTGGGGGCGCCTGGGTGGCTCAGTGGGTTAAGCCGCTGCCTTCAGTTCAGGTCATGGTCTGAAGGTCCTGGGATCGAGCCCCGCATTAGGCTCTCTGCTCAACAGGGAGCCTGCTTCCCTCTCTCTCTCTCTGCCTGCCTCTCTGCCTACTTGTGATCTCTCTCTGTCAAATAAATAAATAAAATCTTTAAAAATAAAAAATATTTGGGAGGGGTGCCTGGGTGGCTCAGGGGGTTAAGCCTCTGCCTTCAGCTCAGATCATGATCTCAGGGTCCTGGGATGGAGCCTGCTTCCCCCCCCTGTCTGCCTCTCTGCCTACTTGTGATCTCTCTGTCAAATAAATAAATAAAAATATTTAAAAAATAAAAATTTCTAAAAAAAATATTTGGGAGAGAGAGAGAGAGAGAGAGACCTCACATGTGAGAGAGTGAAGGGAGGGGCAGAGGGACAGAATTTGGAGCAGAGCTGACTCCCCTGCTGCAAGAAACACAATATGGGGCTGGATCCCATGACCCATGAGATCATGACCTGAGCTTAAGCTGGATGCTCAAATCAAGAGCCAGATGCTCAACTGACTGAGCCATCAAGGTGTCCCATAAAGGGACCCTTTAATCAAATGATGTTTGATTAATGGGTTTTTTTTAGATTTTTTATTTTATTTATTTATTTATTTATTTGAAAAAGAGAGAAAGCGAGAGAGCACACACGAGTGGCAGGGAGGAGCAGAGGAAGAGGGACAAGCAGACTGTGCTGAGTGCTGAGTCTGACAAGGGGCTTGATCCCACAACCCTGAGATCATGACCTGAACAAAAATCAAGAATCAGAGGCTTAACCAACTGAGCCACCTACATGCCCCAATATTTGATGAAAGTTAGTGATGCATAGGAGAAGCAATGATCATAGTGCACAATGGAAACAATAGTTCTCCATTACTTACTCTATAGCTCCTGGGATCTCTTTACCCTCCCACCTCCAGAGGCCCATACCCATCAGGGAGGGAGATGGTAAAATTAGGACTCTGTCCAGAAGTAGAGGTTGCAGAAAGGGTGGGGGTTACAAGGACAAAGTCAAGAAAAAAATGAGATTCAGGAACTGTGCAAAGAGTAGAAAACCAAGCATCATGAACCCCACTGGCACCTGAACTAACTTTTGCAGCCTGACTTTATACCTTCTAGTATCCCCTTCGTCTCAGAAACAGACCACTAAGTAATTACCAACAGTATTTATTAGACAGTTATACTTTGAATTCTCCATTTCCAACTCTTCCTTTCATTAATTTTTGCCAAAGAAATTGAAGCCATCCATTGTCAGCTTTACTTGTCTTCAAAGTTCATCAGTGCTTGCACTGTAAAGAAATAGGACTGTGAGGCTATGAAGCAAAGAATATTCAGGACATCTGAATGTCTGAAGACCCGCTTTTCCAGGTTCTAGGTCCCCACAGAAATCTTTTACTTTCATTAAGCTCTATGAGTCGGTACTCTTTGCCATAGATGAATTAACCCAGATTAAATAAACTACTTTGCTCCTTCTCCTCTCTTTCACCCTGTTTCTACCCAGAGAACAAGTGGGGAGGATAATTGGAAAGAGTAGGATTAACCTGAAGCAGGCAAAGCCTGTCTGTGACATCCTGCTCTAAATTCCATGTTTCACTGGTATAAATTCCTCTAACTGCCCTCCTGTGCCTATCACGCACACATTCTTCTTCCCTCATTGTTACTTTCACATTGAGCTGATTTCAATTAGATATGAGGAAGACAACACTACTCCCTATTAAGTTATAAAAAAAGACTCCTAACTTTTCCAGTTTTTGTATTTTTAGAGGGAGAATTTATTAACCCCAATTCATCTCTCAGTGGTGAAATTTAGGGGAAAGAATTTTGAGCAAGTAGTTTTCCACTTAAATTAACTCTACTATTAAATAATGTACATACTTCTCTCTGCCTAGGCTGACACTAAAAGGGGCTGATAGGAAGAAAAGTGTTTAATTCATAAACCTCTTTTGGGGGCTGGGAGCAGTGGGCACTTGTGAGCTCTCTGCTCACTGTCTAATCCCCATTGCTACCCAATTTGAGGTTGAGGCCCTACCACTCAGGTCTGAAATATGCCCTTGAGAGAGCAGAAACAGGTCTAAAAGGGAGTGGACTGCACAAATGGAGCAAGAGCCCACCTTATCCTAACATCCAACAACTGCAATTGGGAAACAAACTCTCAGACCTCATAGCATTTAGGTTTTCCCTACTGGAGAAGGAAAGCTTCAGGTTCTCTCCAGATTATAAGAAATCAGGACATAAGAATGTGACATACCAAAACAAGGAATCACATTTTTAAGCGTGAGGTGGAAATTCACAGGCTGAAATGCTGAAATAGTGGGCACCCTCCTCCTTCTCCCCAGTTATATGCTATTCCACTATGCTACTCCAATGTACTTAACCCTTGGTCCCCATGACTGCCCTAAATCCATACCTGCAAACTGCTGCAACCGCTTACGCTCCTCTAAGTTATACTGAAGCTTTTCTAGCAACTCAAAATATCGGAAGAGTGAATCTCTGGGCCAAACAACGCGGTCATCCTGATCCATTTCCATTAGCCCAGGCAAATTCTGGTGCACATGAGTCTCCCAGTCCAACTGACCTGGAGGGAGGAATGCTTCTTAAACACATGTCTAGATCTGTGGAAGCTGGGTAAGAGCTAATAGATCCCATCATGTGGGGGAAAAGCAGGGATGCAAGAGCAAACAGGAATCAGGGAAGGAAAAGGGAACATCGCCAAGAGACTGCTTTTTATAGTAAGCAAAGACAGCCACAACCACACTAACCCAAAGTGAAGCAGAAGTACAGGGGAAATGAACAAAAGCACAAAGAAAGCAATTAAGACCAGAAAATCAGAGTAGTGGAGAAAACTGGGAAGTAGATACAGTGGGAGAACTCCTGTTAAGACTGGGATGTCTTCTCGAGGAGTCTGAATTCAAATGAAAGAAACTCTGCTTACCAATGGGGTCTAGATATCTGGATTCAGAAGAAGAGGAATAATAGGAAGATGAAGATGAGGAGGAAGAAGTGGAGGAGGAGGAAGATGGGGACTTTTTCACTTTTGACAAAGACTCTTCTATTTTCAGTGCAGATGTTCTTGAACCCTCTTCATCAGCACTGTGTTTAGACTCTTCTTCAAAAGCTGTTGGTAAGACTAAAGATTCCTTTTGTTGATTGGGATCTCTATAAGTGAAAGGAGAAATTTTATTCCTTCAAATACGTTTATGAGATGTGGCTAGTTCTTTCATTATGCTGGCCCTGACCCTTGCCATCCCCTGAAGCTGGGACTTAAGGTCATGAGGGCCCAACCACTCCCAAAATTCGAGCTGTTAAGCACCTCTGACTTCAACGATCCCGTGTAGTATATCCCTATTAGTGCCCCTCACCACATAGCTTCTGTGTTCCATTTTACTCAGGCTTCCACATTCTATACTCCACCTTATTTTGCTAAGTTTTAGATTCTTGCTCTGTAGGTCTATGCCCATTTCTTTCTCTTTTTTTAAGATTTTTTTAAAATTTATTCATTTGACAGACAGAGATCACAAGTAGGCAGAGAGGCAGACAGAGAGAGAGGAAGGGAAGCAGGCTCCCTGCTGAACAGAGAGCTCGATGTGGGGCTCGATCCCAGGACCCTGAGACCATGACCCAAGCCGAAGGCAAAGGCTTTAACCCACTGAGCTACCCAGGTGCCCGGGTCTATGCCCATTTAACCACAACTATAGCTTTGCCCCCTCAGTTCTATCTCTTGAGAGGCCCCGAGGCATAGCTCTTGGACTTTTTATCTTCCTCATCTACAGTCACTCCTTGGTGATCTCTTCTCCTGAGTTTAAATGTCTTCTAAATGCAAATTTAAACCTCTACTCCAGATTTCACTCCTCAATCTAGACTTGAATATTCAATTTTTACTCACATATCAGCACCTGAATGTCTAATAGACATCTCAAATTCAACCCAAAATGAACTCTGCCTATCAAACCTCTTCTACTCACAGCCTTCCCCATCTCAGCTAATCTATCCGTCTAACTACTCTGGCCAAAACTTTGGAGTCATTCTCAACTCTTCTCTTATACTCCATCCAATCCACTGAGAAATCTTCTTGATTCTGCCTTAAAAATACGTCTTTTCTCACTGCTATCACTCTTATCTGAGCCATCATCACCTCTTGCCTGGATAGCTTTAGCCTTCTAACTCATCTCTCTGCTTCTTCCCATTCTTCTACTGTGCATCATCAACACACCAACCAGAGTAGTCCTTCTTATTATTTTTTAAAATTTTATTTATTTATTTGCAAGAGAGATCACGAGTCGGTAGGAGAGGGTGAAGCAGGCTCCCCACTGAGCAAGGAGACCAATGCGGGGCTTGATCCCAGGACCCTAGGTTCATGATCTGGGTCGAAGGCAACAACTTAACTGAGCCACCCAGGCACCCCAGAGAGTAATCTGTCTTAAATGTAAGTCACTTCAGGGCGCCTGGGTGGCTCAGTGGGTTGGGCCTCTGCCTTCGGCTAGGGTCGTGATCTCAGGGTCCTGGGATTGAGTCCCGTATCAGCCTCTCTGCTCAGCAGGAAGCCTGCTTTCTCCTCTTGCTCTCTCTCTGCCTACTTGTGATCTCTCTCTGTCAAATAAATAAAATCTTTTAAAAAAATGTAAGTCACTTCATATCACTGTTCTACTCTGTGGCTCTCCATTCCACTTAGAGTGAAAGCCCAAGTCCCTATAGTGGCCCTCATAGCCCTACAAGATCAGGTCCCCAGTATCTCTCTGACCTCATCTTCTGTCACTCTCCCCCACTGGTAACCCTAGTGGTTTCTTTGCTATTTTTCAAACACATCAGCTATTCTCTCTGCCTATAACACTCTTCCCATAGATATCAACACAGTAATCCCCTTCCCTCCTCCATGTCTTTGTTCAAATGTCACCTTTTAAATGCAGCCATCCTGACTACCTTGTTTAAAATTATAACCCGGGGCACCTGGGTGGCTCAGTGGGTTAAAGCCTCTGCCTTCGGCTCAGGTCATGATCTCAGGGTCCTGGGATCGAGCCCCACATCAGGCTCTCTGCTCAGCAGGGAGCCTGCTTCCTCCTCTCTCTCTCTCTGCCTGCCTCTCTGCCTACTTGTGATCTCTGACTGTCAAATAAACAAAAAAAATCTTAAAAAAAAATAAATAAAATTATAACCCATCTGCAATCCCCACCCTATATTCCAATCCCTTTTCACCTATTCTATTTTTTTCATAATGCTTATCATATTTTAATATATTAATTTACTCATTTATATATTGTTTACTGTCTCCCCCCCATGGTATGTAAGCTCCATGATAAGAGGCATTATTGCCTATTTTGTTCACTGGTATAGCCCAAGCACCTAATGAGTATTCAATATTTATTTCTTTTTTTTTTTTTTAAGATTTTATTTATTTATTTGACAGACAGAGATCACAGTAGACAGAGAGGCAGGCAGAGAGAGAGAGGGGGAAGCAGGCTCCCCGCTGAGCAGAGAGCCCGATGCGGGACTCGATCCCAGGACTCTGGGATCATGACCTGAGCCGAAGGCAGCGGCTTAACCCACTGAGCCACCCAGGCGCCCTCAATATTTATTTCTTGGGGCACCTGATTGGCTCAGTCAGTAGAGCATTTGACTCAATCTTGGGGTCGTGAGATCAAGCTCCACATTGTGTGCAGAGTTTACTTAGTTAAAAAAAGTTAATATAAATAATAATAATTATTATTATTGCTCAATGTGGGGTTTGAACTCATGACCCCAAGATCAAGAGTCACATACTCTGCCAACTGAGTCAGCCAGGTGCCCCTAAAATAATTATTTCTTCAATGAATTTGTTTTTCTTTCTGCTTTATTATCCACTGCTGAACACTCGGGGTCTAGAATAACATGTTTCATAGAAAGTATTTGCATTAGTTTCCTATCACTGCTGTAATAAGTTACCACAAACTTGGTAGCTTAAAATAACAGAAACTTATTCTCTCACAATTCTGGGAGACAGAAGTCTGATATCAAGCTGTCTCCAGGACCATACTCCCTCTGGAACCACTAGGGGAGAAGATTCCTTACTTCCTTTAGCTTCTGGCAGTTGCCTAGCATTCATTGGCTTCCTTTGGCTTGTGGTTGCATGACTCCAATTCTCTAATTTCTGTGTCCATCTTCACATCTTCTCTTCTTCAATGTCTATGTCTTCTCCTCTTCTGTCTTTTATAAAGGACTTTTTCACTGCATTTAGGGCCTACCTGGATATTCCAGGATGATTACATCTCAAGATCCTTAATTGCATCTGCAAAGACCCTTTTACCAAATAAAATCATGTTCACAGGTTCAGGGGTAAGAACATGGATATTTCTTTTGGGGGGCCACCACTTAACCTACTACAATAAATAGTTATTGAATAAATGGATTATTTCTCAAAGTCAACCTTTGTCTTTGGTTTTCTACCCTCCCTTCCTTCACATTTGTCCATCCCAGTTCACATTTACACTCCTAACCTGGTATCCACTTTGCTTAAGCTTGACCTCATTACCTCAGGGGACAGGTTTTGTCTCCTGCAAAGCAAAAAACCCAGAAGAGTGAAGGAGTTATACTGATGCAGGAGCATAGAAGGGAAAAAGAAAACAATTCAGATCATAAAGCGAAGAAAATTGAGGAGAACACATTTATGTATGAAGGTGAAAAAGAGTAGGAAAGTCCCAAGAGTGGATAAAGAATCAGGCAATATTTGAGAGCTGGGGAATTCTAACCCTGGGGCAAATCTTCTGTGGAAGAGAAGGGAAAAATGGGTTCAAGGCCAAGGAATGGAAACAGGGAGTGAGGTTGGGATACCCTTCAGAACTAAACTTGAGTTTGAAAATGGGGCAGCAGACCTTTGGATAATCTGCCGCTTGAATATGTCCGCTTTATGCTGAACCTCCAGATGTATGATCTCCTCGTTCAGCTCATTCCTGATATTCTGGAAGTTAGTAACTGCCCCGAAGGGCCATTAGGAGTTGGCAGATTGTGGTGACTAGACCTGGGGATAGGGCTTGGGTGGGAGAAACCAAGTGAAATATCCATTCCAGGTTCCAAGCCTTTCTGCGACCTCAGGTTCTCTCTATGCATAATCCCCCAATCCTAGCTTTCATCCTAATTTTTTCCCAGCCACCCCTCACAACCAAGTTTCCTCTCTTCTGTGCTTACCCATCATGGCTACTATAATGTTTCGAAAGATAATGGAACCAAGTAACAACCAAAGGATGACATAGATGCTGCTGAAGGCACGGCTGACTTCAGGAACCTTCCAGATATCCTGAAGCAGTGCATACCAATGGTCCATGGTGAAGAGGATGAACACTGTCACGAGGGAATTCAGCAGGTCCCTAGAGAGAAAGGAGGTATGGGTACAGACAGAACAGAGATCTAAATCTCTAAGAAACAGTATTTTCTTACTCTTAAAGCAACATAAGAACATTTCTTTGTAGTTTGCTCTGACTTTGGCTTCTTTTCTAACAACTTTTTAGCTAAGCATTCTTCAGTTTGCAGTTGTTTTGTTAGGTTTTCCTTTATCCTGAATAATCCATGAATATCTCTCACTATTCCATTATTGCCTGGAATATAGTAGGTGCTCAGTAAATAGGTACTGGCTGAATTTTTAAAGATTGAATGAATCACCGGCTACATATGTTTTTTCTAAGTTCATTCTTCACTGTCCTATGGACTTCATCAAACAGAAGATCACTTAAAAATTTAGCAAACATCATTCCTATTTAGTTCCTTGGTATGAAGTCATTCTTAAGTAAATGGATAGGTATGTGACATAAACATGTGATCCCAAATAATGAATAATAATGAATGTGCCACAAAATATCTCAGGAAGGTATCTGAATTTTCCTTCTTTCCTTCGTAGTCCTCCATATACAACTTATTGAAAATATCAGGGCCTTCATTGGATGAATATTTAGGACTCTCCCAACTCAATACTCTTACAAAGCTACCTGTTAGAGACCTAAGAGGTGCTGACAAAATTGGATTTCAATTCATGAATAACTATCTCATCTAAATCCAATTGACTTTCTACCACAATCACTGTTCTCTAGACAAAGATCCTATCAGGATTTTATTTTTGAATTAATCTAGGTGGGTGCATGTATAACCACACCTAGCCTTTGGGGTAAAACCAGTGACTTCAGAGTCATAGTAGCATGTGTTGATCACTTATATTGTGTCAAAATCTGAGCTAAGGGCAAAAATGCATTACTTTTATTCCTATACTCTTATGAGGTAGTGCTACTATTATTTCCATTTTTTGAAACAGGTAAGTGAGTATAGAAACCAGAGCTTAGACACTGGAGTATACTACTATCTAAAGATGCTTGAGGAGGGGATGTTTAAATTTCAAAATCCAGACCCTTTCCTCAAAATCAGAGCTAATACTACTCAGTATTCCTTTGCTTTCTTTTTCCTCCTTATTGTCTCCTTATTGTGTTCTATACCAACAGACCATACTTTTTGTATTACTTACTTTGGACTAGCTTCCCAGTCTCTTGCCCAAACTCTCACCCCCCACCCTCAATTCTCCCCCACCCCTGTCCTGCCTACGAGAAGAACATGGGGTACTCCAGGTCCTGGCGAGTTGAACGGGTGTAATCCTCAAAGAAGTAGACACCAGTCACAGCAAAAATGTAGAAGAAGATGAGCAGCAACATCAGGAGGAAGGTCATGCTCTAGAGGCCATGACCTTGAGTCAGAGGTGGGCCAAACTAGGCTGATTCCACCTACAGCAGAGTTAAGCCCACCCTGGCAATCCCCCCCACCCCCGCCGCCTCGCCCCCGCAAAACCCTCACTTCCACTCCCAAGTCCAGTTTTCTCTACACCACAGCACCTGTCCCTAGCCCTTTCTCATCCAATAACATTTCATACGGTCCCTCAGGTCCCTCATTGGCCTCTTTGACCCACCCAGCCCTGTTTTATGTTAAATTCCCATGTTTATCCACCCTGCCCAGTTGGTTTAGCTGCAACAGTCAAATCACCTTGAGAGCCCTCACCAGGGCCAAAATAATGACTCGAATTTGACGGAATCGTGCAAAGAGTTTGAGAGACCTTAGCACCCGGCAGATCCTCAGCAACTGGAGCCACACAGACTGGCCTGTTACCCCCACCAGCACCACAACCTCAGGGAGCAGGGACTGTGGGAAACACACAGATTATGAGTAAAATGTACCCAAAGCACCCATGCACAGTTACCCCATCTCATCTTCTTCATAGTTCCTTGGGCATTATCCCTTGAACAGCATTCTCTGAGGACTGTTTCCAATTGAGCCTTCTTTTACTAAATTACTTAAAACCCTGCACTTCAAAGGGGATAAGCACTGTGCTTATCTCATTGGGTTGTTGTGGAGCTGAAGTGGGGAGAAAATACTTAGAACATGAAAAACGCTTAGAATGGTGCCTGGCACTTAGTAAGTGCTTAGTAACTGGTAGATGTTCTTGCTGGGGTAATGTTGTTAAATTCTGTCTTGCTACTAATACCAACAACTCCTGCAAAGACTGACTGAAAATTTTAAAAAATATATCAAAATAATGACATTCTTCTTGTGATCTAATTAATTTTTCTTGTCATTTTGATTCACCTAGGCTCATTCCTCAACCCACCAAACTAATCCTCAGGATATTTATCTTTACCATTATGGTGACAACAAAGTCAAAGACATTCCAGGCATTCTTCCAGAAGAGGAAAAAGCTGGATATCCACATAAGAAGGATCTCCAAGATGAAAATAAGCAAGATGAACCAAGCTGCCACCTCCAGAGTCAGCTTGAGTGACCACAATTTGGCGTTTGAGGATTCAAGCAATTCTGTGAGAGTAGAGCAAAGGATGAATAAAGGTTAAGGAACTGGGAAACTAAATGGTATAGAATGATCAGAAACTATTATAAACCACAGTGTACCCATTGCTATTCCATTTTTCTATGTTTTTCTTCTTAACATTGTTTTTTTTTCAACCTGTGAAATATAGGAGAAGAAAGAATTGACCATGAAAAATAGCTACAACTCTTCTGCTGGTATCAATATGTCTAACAGCTGCAAGTCACTGCCTTCCCACTTGGGGGGTCACACAGTAACCAAGGGATTGCTCTCTTCACTACCACCACTCTTCTGCTACATTGGCACTCCAGTCCCAAACTTCACAAAGAAGTTATGGGCCTTGAGAATAGAATGAAAATGTAGGGCCATGATATGTGAAGTGTTGGATAAGGAAGTACGAACAAGAAGCCAGATTCATGAGACATACTGAGCTATAACAAGAAATTATTTGGTTCTTAGGATGCCTGGATGGCTCAGTCAGTTAACCTTTGCCCTGGCTCAGGTCATGATCCCAGGGCCCTGAGATGGAGTCCCATATAGGGCTGCCTGCACAGCGAGGAGCCTGCCTCTCCCTCTGCCTGCTGCTCCCCCTGCTGGTGCCCTCTCTGGCAAATAAATAAATAAAATCTTTAAAAAAAAATATTTGGTTCTTTGTTAGTTTTTTTTTTTAAGATTTTATTTATTTATTTGAGAGAGAGAGTGAAAGTGCACGAGAGGGGAGAAGATCAGAGGGAGAAGCAGACCCCCCATGGAGCTGGGAGCCCAATGCGGGACTCCATGATCATAACCTGAGCCAAAGGCAGTCGCTTAACCAACTGAGCCACCCAGGTCCCCTATTTGTTAGTTTTTAAAACTTTCCCATTCTTCTCTAAAACTTTTTTTATTTTGTCCTGCAAAGCAAATTAAATCCTATACATTCTCTCTAAAACCCTATTATCTGCTAATTGCTATTCCTCAGCTTATTGCCTTCATCTTTCAACCCTCTTCATTTCTTTTATGCATTTAATGAATGTATACCACACTGTAGGGAAAAAAAACACTGAAATCAAAATAGGCTTGAAAGCTAAATAATAATGTAATATGTTTCTCTCTCTCTCTCTTTATTTGACAGAGGGAGATAGGGAGAGAGGGAACACAAGCAGGGGGAGTGGGAGAGGGAGAAGCAGGCTTCCCACTGAGCAAGGAGCCCCATGTGGGGCTCCATCTCAGGACCCTGGGATCATGACCTGAGCCAAAGGCAGATGCTTAATGGCTGAGCCACCCAGGTACCCCTAATACATTTCCCTTTGAAACAGAACAATCTGAGAGCCTCCAAATGCACTATGACTGATATCCTTGCAGTTAATGGAGATTACAAGAACATATTCAATCACTCTGAACAACACAAACTGCTGTCAATTTTGACAGTCAAATAGTTTGAAATTGTAACTGTTTTTTGGCTGGTTATATCCATAATATTAAATTTTAAAACATATAATAAAAAAAATAAAAATAAAAACATAATACATAAAATATATTTGATCCCCACACCAAACAACAAATAATGTCACTTAAAAATTCATTTGTGCACAAATCATGTATTTTTTTTTAAATGATGAGAGGAGAAAAGAAAGATTTGGCTCATTATATCCACAATGAAGTAAGGAACACTAATGCTATATAAAATATTTGATCAGATGAATGCAATTTATAGACTCTGATGAAGATCATCTTGAGATAAACTTGCAGAATTATTCTTATATATAGCACATCAAGATATCTCTAGAACCTCAAAATCAATGTAAAAAATTATAATGACGTTATACATGAATTTTTTGTTGTTGTTGGAAATAAGGACTATTCACACTTGCAATGTGTTATTTTCAGAAAATGGATTGCAAATGAGTCAAATCTTTTTTTTCTCCCTCTCATCATTTGGAAACAAAATGTGAAAATTATAAAAATAAGCCAAATGATGTTTAAAGTGAATAGTAGAATTACCAATATCATTGTGAAAGTAGATATTTTTTTATACCGTAACACATAATTAAATTTCCTCCACACCTTAACATATAAGATGTACTTAACATATAATACATGATGCTGTAAACCTGAAATTAATATTATATGTCAATTATATCTCAATGTTTAAAAAAAACCAAAAACTTAAATTAAAAACATATAATATATAAAATAAATATACTTGATCCCTGAGCCAAACAATATATAATGGTCTTTAAAAATTCACTTATGGGGGTGTCTGGGTGGCTCAGTGGGTTAATGGGTCAAAGCCTCTGCCTTCGGCTCAGGTCATGATCCCAGGGTCCTGGGATCGAGCCCCACATTGGGCTCTCTGCTCAGCAGGGAGCCTGCTTCCTCCCCCCTCTCTCTCTCTGTGTGATCTCTGTCAAATAAATATATCTTTTAAAAAAATTCACTTATGGGCAAATCATATATTTCCTTTATTTTTTTCATATATTTAAAAACAGCAGGAATCACTTACAAAATGGCAAAAGTAAAAATGTGCTAACATTATAATTTTTAAAGATTTTATTTATTTATTTGTCAGAGAGAGAGAGTGAGAGAGCGAGCACAGGCAAGCAGAATGGCAGGCAGAAGCAGAGGGAGAAGCAGGCTCCCTGCCGAGCAAGAAGCCCGATGTGGGACTCGATCCCAGGACGCTGGGATCATGACCCGAGCCGAAGGCAGCCGCTTAACCGACTGAGCCACCCAGGCATCCCTATAATTTTTTAAAGTATATGATACACATTAGAATATTTAATAATATGCTAGTCTGAAATATTACTTCTACTTCAACTTGCTTCTTTATCTCATAAAAAACTAATGGAATGATTAAACTCCTAAGGGGGTTTACAAGTTTATAGTTGTATTACTGGGAAACAAAATCACAAGACCATAAAGATTGGGGATGGGGCACCTGGGTGGTTTAGTTGGTTAAGCGCGTAACTCTTGATTTCAGCTCAGGTCATGATCTCAGAGTCATGAGACGGAGTAACATGTCAGGCCCTGGGCTGGGCTTGGACCCTGCTTAATAACCCCCCCAACTCCCACCAGCAAGTGTACTCTCTCTAAAAGAAAAAAAAGAAAAGAAAAGGTTGGGGAGCTTTGATCTATAGAACTGTTTGTTAATTACTATTTTTCCCCTATCTATAACAACATTCTCTATGATCTGGAAAATTGTTTTGTTTTTTTTTAACTTAAACAGTCTCAATGTTTATCACATGAATTGATCTGTTCAAAGAAATCTGTTAGTCACAAATTCTTTGCCTTTGCAAAATCCCTCCTGCCTTTTTACCATGAGAATGTATTTAATAAGATACAATTTTGCTGAACTTGTCAGATAATGGCCACTCAAGGAATCTACCTACCCTGTAGCACAGTGATCATGTTTCATATCCAACTGTTTTACCAACTAGAATGGTTAGTGCTATTCTATTTTTATTTGTCCATTAGATCCAGGAAATCCTGACATTTATGGCTGTTTACTTTATTCCAAGGCTTAAGACTATACCCTTAACACCACAAGGCAAAAACATGCCAGTTATCATACAAGAAATAGGAAATGTGGGTGACTTACTTCAAAATCCTCACCACAATGGGGAGAAAATAAAATACGTCAAGACACAGGTGTACCCGGGTGGCTCAGTTGGTTATACATCTGACTTTTGATCAGGTCATGATCTCAGGATTGTGAGATCAAGCCCCACACCACACGGCAAGTCAATGCTGGGGAATGGAGCCTGCTTAAGATTCTTTCTCTCCATCTCCCGCTGCCATTCCCCTCTCCACATGCGTGCACACTCTTTCTCCCTCTCTCTAAAAAAAATAAGTACTTCAAAGTATATAGCATACTGTAGTGGGTATCAAGTACGGTTGTATATTTAAATATCTTTGAGCTGATTGCATTAAAAGACCATTTTAAAATGGGAAAACTCCAGGGTGCCTGGGTGGCTCAGTGGGTTAAGCCTCTGCCTTCGGCTAAGGTCATGATCTCAGGGTCCTAGGATTGAGCCCAGTAGAGCCCCGCATCAGGCTCTCTGCTTAGCAGGGGGCCTGCTTCCCTTTCTCTCTCTGCCTGTCTCTCTGCCTACTTGTGATCTCTGTCTGTCAAATAAATAAATATTTTTTTAAAAAGTCTAAAACAAACAAACACAAAACATTAAAGTGGGAAAATTCCCTGAAACAATGAGGATGAAACAAGGAGTAAGTATTCCTACTGTCCTTTTCATCATTTCTTTAATACATATTTTATTTATTCATTTGAGGGAGAATGAGACAGAGCACAAGCAGAAGGAGAGGCAGAGGGAGAGGAAGAAGCAGACTTCCCGCTGAGCTGGGAGCCCAACATGGGGCTCGATCCCAAGACCTGGGAATCATGACCTGAGCTGAAGGCAAACACCTAACCATCTGAGCCACCCAGGTGCCCCCTTTTCATCAATTCTGAGCAGTGTTTGAGATGATAATCAAATGAGTCATTGATTTTCCAGATGTTCTTTTGCTTTTAATACATTTCTTTTATTTTTTTAATTTTTTTTAAAGATTTTATTTATTTATTTGACAGAGATCACAAGTAGGCAGAGAGGCAGGCAGAGAGAGGGGAGGAAGCAGGCTCCCCGCTGACCAGAGAGCCTGATGTGGGGCTCGATCTCGGGACCCTGAGACCACAACCCGAGCCAAAGGCAGAGGCTTTAACCCACTGAGCCACCCAGGTGCCCCTAGGACTGATGTTAGAATCATTTACTCTTTAATCATTTTTTGGCTCATCTAATATTTTAATTGTAGCTAACTTTACATAGTTTGTGAGCTTTCTTATTTGGACTTAACATTTAACATACTTGTAAAAAGTGGCGCCTGGGTGGCTCAGTGGGTTAAAGCCTCTGCCTTCTGCTCAGGTCATGATCCCAGGGTCCTGGGAATGAGCCCCACATCGGGCTCTCTGCTCAGCAGGGAGCCTGCCTCCCTCTCTCCTCTCTGCCTGCCTCTGCCTACCTGTGATCTCTGTCAAATAAATAAGTAAAATCTTAAAAAAAAAAAAATACTTGTAAAAAATGTAAATGTTGCATCACTCACTGATAGGCACCAATATCTCTAATACAAAAGGCTAATTTAAACAACTATTAAACTAAACTGACACAACAAATATAACTGGTCTTCACATCTTTGGTTGCACATAAGTCTATTATACTCTGTGTCTAGACTACTTTATATCTACCACTCTCTTGAAAGCCCTTCAAATATTTCCACATCTTAGCAGTTGCATAAATCCTACTCCAAGACTTAATATAATTGTCTCTAGCACAATTCAAGTAACATTCAAAAATTAAAAAGTGATCAATTTATAGGAAAAATTACCCACAGCCACTTCCTCTTCCATCCAATGTCAGTTCTCAGTTCTCACCTATTTCAACCATCAGTACAATCGTATTCAAAAAGATGAGAAAGATGATGAAGTTTGTGAAGAGAGGACCTGTTTTCTCTTAAGGAAACAAACAGAGTGGAATTCTTTCTTATACAGGTGATATCATAAGGGCAAGAAGAGAACCAGTGAGGATGAGAAGAAAATGGAGTTTGGAAAAGGGAAAATAAGTCTTCAGGCAGATGGTAAGGCAAGAGAGGCAGTAAAGGCATGCGATTAAAAATGAGGGGCACAGAAGGATACACTCAAGGACCCATCCAGCCCACAAGGAAAGAGGTGGCCTCTGACTGCACCGCACTCGAAGCCTGCTCATCAGCCTCCGGCCATGTGTAATTTGTTCTGTATGTCGAGGCTTTATGGAGAACCGCACCAGCTGGTGTTGATCTCCCAACATAACCTTCTTCTGACGGGAAGGATCTAGACCAAAAATTAAAAGGGGACAGTGGATACATATAAAGAGAAGTCTCTGGGGGATATGAAGAACAGGCAGGACCAGGGCCAGGGATACTGGTTACATAATGGGTCCCCTAGTGCAGAGGCTTGCCTTGCTGTTCTTTCTCACTGCAATTAACATTAGTTTGGAATATGAGCTAATATATCACTTATGACCAACACTGTCCATTCCCAAGAATAAAGGCAGCAGGTTCAACCCTCAAAATTTTTAGTGTTTTGGAAATAGAAACTTCCAATTTGGCCAGGGCTAGTAGTTATCCTAAGCCTAAAAGTGAGCGATCTCCTGGGCTCAAAGAGCTTTCTTTACAAAAGTCTTTTTATCAAGTTTGATATCATTTACAAACTAGCAAGCAATCTTCCCTGAAATTTTCACCCTTAAAATGGTCTCTGCTTGGGGCGCCTGCGTGGCTCAGTGGGTTAAAGCCTCTGTCTTTGGCTCAGGTCATGATCCCAGGGTCCTAGGATCGAGCCCTACTTGGGACTCTCTGCTCGGTGGAGAGCCTGCTTCCCTTCCTCCCTCTCTGCCTGCCTCTCTGCCTACTAGTGATCTCTGTCTGTCAAATAAATAAATAAAATATTTTTTTAAAAAATGGTCTCTGCTTTCTACACTTTGGAGCGTGTGGTGAGGAGACTTAAATCTATGGTAGTTAACAGGCTGCTGACCAACTATCTCTCGGATAGTGTGTCGTGGCACAGCTTGGCTCAAGCCTTGCAGATGCTCGATGAGAGAGAAAGTATCAATGAGACGTGAACGAATGGCATCCGCTCGGGGCAGTTGCACGTGTCCTATTGGGTGACTGGTGGCCATGTCTGTAAAATAATGGAAAAACCAAGTGTCACTTCATTCTTGGAGAGAACCAAAGATTAGAGGTTTACTTCTCCTCCCACCCTTTCTGCCCTTAAGGAAGTCAAACACATTGTACCAAGACTCAAGGTTTTCTGAAACAAAAGGAGCAAAGAGTCGTAAGAGAGACATTGCGCAGTAAACTAAGTGGCCAAGCACCTTTACTTGTGTGACCTCAGGGCAGGCGTCCCAGGGCTGGACAAAGAGGAAATCGGAGCAGCACCTGGACCTGAGGTAATTGGGCAGTGCAATGAGGAGGACTTAAGGCTGCCCCCGAAAGACAAACCAAGAGGAACTGGACAAATTGTAGCAGCCTGGCATTTGGAAAACATGTCCTGTCCCAACTATGTCCCTCAGGTGCAGCCTCCATCTCTCAATTCCCGCTTCTGGGCCTCACCTCAGCCAAGGCTCTCTTCCGCCCACTCAGCCCCGCCTTCACGTCTCCGTCTCCGCCTCTGCTCTGGCGCCCCCAGAACTCAGCTCTCCCCACGAAAGATGAGCTCACGGTCCGCTCCCAGCGCCTCGGTGCCCCATCTCTAGCTCGGCCCCGCCCCACTCCACCTCACTCACTCCCTGGGTTCCGGCTCGCAGGCGGGCCCAGACCCAGCCTCAGCCTCCGGCCCAGGACCCCTCCCAGCCCGGCTCGCCCGGGCGCCTGCCGCCTCGGCCCCGCCCCGCGCTCCGGCCACTCGGCGGTTACCAGCTGGTCCCGCCCGCCCGACGCAGGCGCCTCACAGCCAATCGGCGGCTGCCACACTTCGGCCGGAGCCCGGCTGGGGGGTTGGGACCTCCGGCTGCAGGTCCGCCTGGGCCAAACGCGCGAGCGCAGGCACAGGGTGTGTGGTCGCGGCCGGCCTACGCAGTCCCTGCCGAGCCCCGACCCTCCCGGCCGCCCCTAACCTCACCTCGTAGCCATGCGCCCCCGCTGCCGAGCGCTGTTCCCTGGCGTGGCGCTGCTTTTCGCCGCAGCCGGTCTCGCCTCTGCCTCCGACGTGCTGGAACTCACTGACGACAACTTCGAGAGTCGCATCTCCGACACGGGCTCTGCGGGCCTCATGCTCGTCGAGTTCTTCGCCCCTTGGTGAGGCCACTCAGCCGGGGCGCGGGAGGGAGGGCGGGAGGCCCGGGCCGGGGGCGAAGGCGCGGGAACGGTTGGGCCTGCGCAGCGCCAGCGCCCTCCACCCTTTCAGCAGGCCCCGCTGCAGCCGGCAGATTTCCCACCCCCGGGGAGCCGAGCTGCCTCGCCGAGAGCGGAGAAGTCGGTGCTGATTGCCTGGGAATGAGATCCGGGAAGAAAACCCCAAGGCCCCGCTCACGCAGGGCCACCTCGTTACCTCGTTGCTCTTGCGGCACTTCCTATTTGCAGAGGGCTTAACCACCCCCTACCCCGCTTAGATTGGTATCTTTTTCCTGGCTGAGTCAGTGTTAATGCTCTCCATCTTCCAGGGTCTTTACAGTTTCTGGCTGAGTCAATGTTAATGCTCTCCATCCTGCAAACGAGGCGTCCCAAGGCCTTATATCGGAAGCGAATGTTTCGCCAGATGCAGAGGCCCTGGGCCCCCAGAATACTTCCTTTCTACTTGCCCCACGCCCCGCAGCCATTGGTTTCTAGCCAAGGTCACTCAGTGGCTGCAGAATGGTAATAAGGGCTTTCTTGAGGCCGGCAATTATTTTGTCCCGTCGTACGGTGCACACTTTCTCCATTAAGCTGATCCCATTTCAGCGCCAACAGAATCCCGTCAAAAAGAGTAGGTGAGAAGCGTAATGCCGTCAGAAATCTGTCTAAAGTGTCGGTTTTAATTAGGATGAATGAAAAATGTCCAGAAAGTAACCATTATGGGGAGAAATTGTTGGCTTCAGGGTGATATAACCGCTGAACAGGTGTGTGAATTCCTTCGGGTGCAGCTAATTCAAAAAGTGGGGGGGGGGGTGAGAGCAAATAGGATTTCTGACTCAGTAGACCTGATTTTTTTTTTTTTTTTTTTTTTTTTAAAGCCCCAAATCTTTACCACAAAGAGCCATGATTATTTTCAGGCTTGGGATGGCTCAGTGTATTCATGCTGATTACAGGACTTAATTTTTTTTAACTCCTGGTGCAATACCTTTAATGAAAAACGGTTTGTATTTAAAAGTATCAGTAAAAGTTGGTGTATAACTTTCACTTGCTTCTAACTCTGTCTTCACTCAGCAAGGGTTCAGCGCATTTGCTGGGGGTAATACTGGAAGAAGTCTGGTGATGAAGACCACCTGAACCAGAAAGATGTGTTAGGAGCAAGAGATTTTGTTTTCAGCTTGTGATGGATTTTACCAGCGGGGCATTCCTGTGGCCAGCTGGTAGTACTGATTACACATCATAGGTGGTCTTTCGTAATATATCTTCAGAAGTCACATTCCTTGGGAAGAAGCAACTTCCCAATCCTATAACCTCGCTGTTAACTTTGAAGGGGTGTAACTGTACTTAGGTCTGGATGGGGTTGTATCAAAACTGGGTGGTGCTTTTGTGACTATAGAGGTCAACATAAAGTTGGTTCCTGGAGACTAATGGGCTAGACTATTAGGTTGAAGCAGTCCCCCCTCCCCCCATTAAAGGTATTCTTTCCTACTTTAAATTGTTGCATGTGCTTCCCTAAAAACTGCATATCCCATCATGCACTAAACTTCCCTCAGAATTGGGTGGATCCCTGCTGTGGTGTCTGCTTTTAATTGGTCTAGAAGGTAAAGTAATCCTCCACAATGCCAGCAAGCAGGATCAGTTTTCTGAGTGACTAATTTGGAATCAAGGAAGTCTCCTGTTAATAATGTCTTGATTTCTTCACATTTAACTATTTTTACTTATTAATACTATAGCTAGAAATGTTTTCTGACTTCTGTAACCCTTTGTACAGAACTAGCTCACAAGTTAGATAGAAACAGTTAACCCATTGAAAGTAAAATTGACCTATTTTGAGTAAGTTCTTCATCTCATTTATTTTGGGGTATTTTTTGCATTTTCGTTTTACAGTGAAAGTGAAAGATTTTTTTGCATTTGACTTTGTAGACTTATATTTCCATTATGGAGTTAATCATTGTGTAATTTGTAAGAATGGGAGTATATGAATTTCTCTGGGGAAATAAATAGCACTACTTAAATGTGATAGTATCTGAAAATTTATTGATCAACATTAAGTTTTAAGTCTTCAACATCTACGTATGTTGTAGATTTGTGACCTACCCTCTAGGACAGTAGTATTAAATGATATTTGATATACAGGGTTTCTGGAGTACATATTGAAAAACACTGTGGATAGGATAAAATGAAATATTTCTTTTTATACATGATGATTCCCTTTCTTAGAATTTCTGATGTATCCTTCCACCCTAGATTGATCTTTTCAACAAGATTTAGCTCCTTGGACAACTAACTGGTTGCTTCCACCTCTCAGTTGGGGCCTAATATTGTCTGTCACTCCTTCTAGACTGGTGTTTCTGTAGAGAAAGGACTGTATCAGTTTTTCTGTCAGAGACATTTGTCACATGAAGTAATGATTGTTGGGATTCAGGATTACTGCTAGGTGCCATCCCTGAAGGTGATGGAATTGTTTAATACTATCTAGGACTGGGTGAATGAAGTAGTGGTGAATCTTCATACTCCACCTGAGTTCCATTCCTAGTGAATTTGAAGAAGGCTCTCTCCTCAGGTCTCTCAAGAACTCGTTAAACAGCTTATTCCTTTGGGCATTTGATGACCATATGGATGCAGCAAATGCTTAGGACAGTGGTTTTCAGATCCAGCCTTGATACTTGCACACATATGTCCCCTTACACCTCTGGTTCTCTCCATGGGTATCTTTTATATGCATCTGGGTTGACACCCACTGGTCCAGTCTAATTATTTTATACTATTTTTTTCTCTTCAAATGTTTTGAGATGGTTGAGGTGAAACTATTCTTAAATCTGTTGCCTCAAGCTTCTTGAAAATTATATATTTAACAGAAATCTCTTTTTCTTTTTTATTCTCATTGCTGTCACTCTGGTCCAAGCTTTCATTATCTGCCATGTGAAATATATTATCTTCTAGGTGGCTTATTTTTTTTTTATTTTTTTATAAACATATAATGTATTTTTATTCCCAGGGATACAGGTCTGTGAATCATCAGGTTTACACTTCACAGCACTCACCATAGCATATACCCTCCCCAATGTCCATAACCCCACCACCCTCTCCCGACCCCCCCCCCACCAGCAACCCTCAGTTTGTTTTGTGAGATTAAGAGTCACTTATGGTTTGTCTCCCTCCCGATCCCATCTTGTTTCATTTATTCTTGTCCTACCCCCCAAACCTCCCACATTACATCTCCACTTTCTCATATCAGGGAGATCATATGATAGTTGTCTTTCTCTGATTGACTTATTTCGCTAAGCATAATACCCTCTAGTTCCATCCACATCGTTGCAAATGGCAAGATTTCATTTCTTTTGATGGCTGCATGGTATTCCATTGTATATATATACCACATCATCTTTATCCATCTGTTGATGGACATCTAGGTTCCTTCCATAGTTTGGCTATTGTGGACATTGCTGCTATAAACATTTGGGTGCACATGCCCCTTCGGATCACTACTTTTGTATCTTTAGGGTAAATACCCAGTAGTGCAATTGCTGGGTCATAGGGTAGCTCTTTTCAACTTTTTGAGGAACCTCCATGCCATTTTCCAGAGTGGTTGCACCAGCTTGCATTCTAGGTGGCTCTTATTTTTATCTCTATTTTCCCCCCTCCTGTTATATATATTGTTGACTGATGTAGTCTTAATACACATAACACATTATCTCTTAATAACAACAAACAGAGCCCTCCACAGTTCTCCGAGTATCATCTTCACTAGTAATTTTACCTTTGCGCTACTATTCCCCTTATCTAAAATACCCCAGGCAGGTCCAGGCCGAAGCCTTAAATTTTTAAAGGCCCAGATCCAATTTTAACATTTTTAAACCTTTTTTTTTTTTTTAAGATTTTATTTATTTGCCAGAGAGAGAGAGAGAGTACACACAAACAGGCAGAGAAGCAGGCTCCCCGCTGAGCAAGGAGCCCGATGCAGGACTTGATCCCAGGACTCTGGGATCATGACCTGAGCCGAAGGCAGTGGCTTAACCAACTGAGCCACCCAGGCGTCCCAAAACCTTTTTATTTTTAATCTTTGAGCCCTTATGTTCTCCACAGCCTGAGTTTCTCAGATAAATTGGTTATTTTATTAAATCATTTAGATTCTGTGTTTTGTTGGAATGCAAGTACACGAGTTTTTATTTTGCAATATAAAGGAATACAGAGGATGTAATGAATAATACCATATTCCACATACATGTAAGATGCCACGGATTGTGAGGGGAATCCTTATTTCATGTCTCACAAAGAAGGAAGTCCTGCCATTGAAACTATGACATCATTGCAGGGCACATGCCAAATTTCAGATATGGTAAAATGTGCATCCATGAAATACAGTATAGGGAATACCATTTATTCACCACTCAGTCTGAAAAATTAAAGCCAGTACAGTTGAAGCCTATTACATTCCTTCCCCATTCCTTCAGTTAAGCTTTCTAATGATTATTTTTGAATAGAACTCCTAAAGACCTTTAAGAATATAAGCTCTCATGTAGTCCTTTGTTTTAAACAAGTTTTGTTGTTTTTTTTTTAAAGATTTTATTTATTTATTTATTTGACAGACAGAGATCACAAGTAGGAAGAGAGGCAGGCAGAGAGAGAGGGGGAAGCAGGCTCCCCGCTGAGCAGAGAGCCCGATGTGGGGCTCGATCCCAGGACCCTGGGATCATGACCCGAGCCGAAGGCAGAGGCTTAACCCACTGAGCCACCCAGGCGCCCCTTGTTTTAAACAAGTTTTAGGGGCAAATTGTTTCCAAGTTATTTGTCCATCACTTAATAAAATAAATTTTGAGACTATTGGCTATGAAATTTATAAAATTAAGTTCTATGTTTCTTTCTGTTTTCTAATTCTATTTTTGCTATCTGGGAAGGTCACAGAACTACTTTACCTTCTCAAAGTGGGTGGGTTTTAAAGAGATGACATAGCTGGTGCTAATTATAGTTTGATAAGGAGGAGTATCTCCCCCTCCCCCCATTGCATATACAGTGTGCCTATGGGACTCTTAGGACTTCCCAGGCCAGGAGCAGGTGTTTCTGATGACCCTCTGGGAAAATACTCTGACAATGTTTTATCCCCATCAGTTCTTACAACCAGATGAACTGTGTAGCTGTAAAAATAAGGCTTGCTGTCTTAAATACATCATTCTAATTCTGTGTTGAAACTCAGTTGAGAAGAAAAAAAAAGACTCCAATAGCTGCTAAAGTATCTGTAGCAAATGAGTGCCTTTTGGGCCTCATTCTGCTGCCCCCTCAAACTAGGTTTTTAGACAAAGAGATTCCTATTGAAGGAGTGGAGAAAAAGTACCTGATAGTGATTTTTAAAGAGTTAATATCATACTTGGAACCTTATAAGGTTTCAGTCACTGTATTTTTAAGAATCATAGTGCTTGTTTCCTAAGGAAAAAAATGTGCTTTCTTTTGGGAAATGCTACCAGAAATGGGATTGCTGCTATCTTGCTCTCATTTTATCCTCATTAATTGGTCCAGAAGGCTTGACCCCTTTCTCTCTTTAATGTGGGGATTAATTCTGACTATAGCGTTCAAGGCTCATTTATACTTTTAATTGAGAAAGTATTTAATTGAGCAGTTTGCCTGCTCTGAGCTAAGCTAGTCCTGTAGAGTCAACTTCAGATTAGGGGTAGTACGTTTGCCCATGAGAGCTCTGGTTACTTTATCAGTAATGGCTCTTGTTCAGGTGATGTTTTTGCTTTTGGAAGCAGTTAACTAGTTCAAAAGTAACATTATAGTTTGAGGTTCATCCTAGAAAAACACAGTTAACAATCTTGAAGGATTAAAATGAGAATTTGGCCCTTTTTTTTTCTTAATGTATTTATATAGGTGTGGACACTGCAAGAGGCTTGCCCCTGAGTATGAAGCTGCAGCAACCAGATTAAAAGGAATAGTCCCATTAGCAAAGGTGAGTCTAGGCAGATTCTTCATTAAAGAAAATGGGGTATTTTCTGTATGATCTCACAGATGAACACATGCAAAGGGGGAAAAGGAAAGAAAGGAGAGAGGGAAACAAGCCATACGTGACTTTTGAGGGTAGAGAACAAACTGAGAGTTGATAGAGGGAGGTGGGTGGGGGAATGGGCCAGATGGGGGATGGGCATTAAGGAGGGCACTTGTGAGGAGCACTGGGTGTTGTATGTAAGTGATGAATCATTGACTTCTTCCGAAACCAATTTTTTTTAGAGATTTTATTTATTTGACAGACAAAGATCACAAGTAGGCAGAGAGGCAGGCAGAGAGAGAGGAAGGGAAGCAGGCTCCCTGCTGAGCAGAGAGCCTGATGTGGGGCTCTATCCCAGGACCCTGAGATCATGACCTGAGCTGAAGGCAGAGGCTTAAGCCACTGAGCCACCTAGGCGCCCCCGAAACCAATTTTTTAAAAAGATTTTATTTTAGAGAGCATGTGCATGAGTTGGGGGAGGGACAGAGGGAGAAGGAGAGAATCTCAATCAGACTCCACTAAGCACTAAGCTGGGAGCCTGACAAAAGCCTGATACCAAGCTGGATCTCCCAACCCTGAGGATCATGACTTGAGCAAAGATCAGGAGTTGGACCCCTTAACTGAGCCACCCAGGCACACCTCCAGTAACCAATAGTGCACTGTATGTTAACTAATTAAATTTATTTTTCTTTTAATTTTTTTTAAATTTATTTGTCAGAGAGAGAGGGAGAGCGAGCGAGCGAGCACAGGCAGACACAGTGGCAGGCAGAGGGAGAAAGCAGGCTCCCTGCCGAGCAAGGAGCCTGATGTGGGACTCGATCCCAGGACTCTGGGATCATGACCTGAGCCGAAGGCAGCTGCTTAACCAACTGAGCCACCCAGGCGTCCCACTAACTAAATTTAAAAGGGGGGGGGGGTGTATAAATAGTAGTTTGTGCAGTTTGCATTCATTTTTCTCTACTCTTATGGTACATGAAGAGAATACTAATTTCTGGGCAAATACACAACTGACTATTATGGTTTCTAAAGATTAAAAGTAGTGAAACTAAGGGAATTACTGGAATAAGAAAGAGGTAAAATATATGGTAAAAAAGAATTAAGGGCAAATATGGAAAGTATAGTCATCAAGGTCAAAGAAAAATTATTGAATAAGTGAGTTCCCTAAACTACCTTACGATATTCATAGTGATAGGAATAGGAAAATGACAGGTTGTTGTAAGTATGTAACTAACTGGTCAACTATAATAAACTTGGTATTTGCTTTTACAATAATAGTAATGCTTCTAGAATTCTGCCATTATTCTATAGTAAACCCATAGTTACTGCAGTATAAAAGCTCACATCTTGGAGCACCTGGGTGGCTTATTCGGTTAGGTGTCAGGCTCTTGATTTTGGCTTAGGGTCATGAGATTGTGCCCCACTTGGGGCTCTGTGCTGAGTGTGGAGCCTGCTTCAGATACTCTCCCTTTTGCGCTGCCCCTCCCCTCGCCCATGTGCTCGCGCCCTTCCTTTCTGTCTCTCTCTCAAATAAATAAATCTTAAAAAAAAAAAAACAAAAACCTCACATCTTGGTCAGCCTCAGATAAATAGTTCATACATATATAGGACTGTTTTTGGAAACTGCTTTTAATCCTGATGTTTCTATGGCACATTGCCTTGGGGGGAAAAAAGTTCAGTCCTGATTTAATTCCTGCCTTGTGTGGCTATAGCCTGTGTTACTATGGACACATTGCTTCTCTATACCTCAACTGATGTTAAAGCATTGGGACCATACCTCCAAATCTTGTGAAGAGGAAATGAAATAACATATGCAGGGTACGCGTAGCACTGCCAACTTTAGAGTAAGTGGATAAATAGATAGGAATTGTTTTCCAAATTGTTTTCCTTCTTCCTGATAGGTGTCTCTAGATCTACCTAGTTAAAGTTTAGCCCATAGTCAGGCTGTCTCAGGGAGCATATTCAAGTACTGGTACTTTGCTAATAACTCTAGATGATTTACCAAATCAAATTATACTCCATCCCACCTAAAGGATATGTACCTCCATCCATCCCCTTTATAGTAATCATTATCAGAGTGAGAAAGGTACTGTTAGTCATTTAAGTGATTTATTCTTCACATATTCTAAAGCAGAAAGAAGGTGGAGACTACTGTTTTGAATAATAGAGACTTTGAGGGAAGAATTTAAATAGTCATTTACACATTTCATAGGAGGTCCAGCAATGGTGATTGTGATATAACTAGCCCAGCACCAGTCAGCCTTTAAAATATATGTTCTGGGGGCGCCTGGGTGGCTCAGTGGGTTGAGCCGCTGCCTTCGGCTCAGGTCATGATCTCAGGGTCCTGGGATCGAGCCCCACATCGGGCTCTCTGCTCAGCAGGGAGCCTGCTTCCCTCTCTCTCTCTCTGCCTGCCTCTCTGTCTACTGTGATCTCTCTCTGTCAAATAAATAAATAAAATCTTTAAAAAAAATAAATAAAATATATGTTCTGTGGTATGTGTGCAAAGAATTGCTTGAACCTCTTATGATTTGAGCAGTCTTCATATTTTGGGAATATAGGAGGAACCTGCAACAAGCATCTGGATAACAGATGGTTTGTGTATTTTAATCTTTAGGTTGACTGCACTGCCAACACAAACACCTGTAATAAGTATGGAGTCAGTGGATATCCAACCCTGAAGATATTTAGAGACGGTGAAGAAGCTGGTGCTTATGATGGGCCCAGAACTGCCGGTAAGGATCCTGGATTACATTTTAGAAACTGAATTTGTTAAGTACTCTGTTTTTGTAATGGGAACATGACATTTTTCTATACAACATACTTGTAATCCTAAAAATTGCTCATCTAAGGGTAGCCTAGGTAGCCCAGTCGGTTGGGCATCTGCCTTTGGCTCAGGTCATGATCCCAGAGTCCTGGGATCAAGCCTCACATTAGGCTCTCTCCTCAGTGGAACATCTGCTTCTCCCTCTCCCTCTGCCTGCCTCTCCCCCTGCTTGTGCTCTCTTTGTCTCACTCTGTCAGATAACTAAAATCTTAAAAATCCTCATCTAAGAAGTCAATTTGGTATCTAACAAAAGACTTCTTTAAAACAGAGTATATAAATAATGTAGAAAATATTTGAACTTGAGTTATAAGGTCTACTGGCATTTTTTCATTTGACGTATTTACTGAGTACTTACTCTGTGCCAGGTATTCTAGATATACCAGGTGCCCTGTATTTCTTGATAAACAAAACGGACAACCTAAAGATTAGCCTTGAGAAGATCAGAGTTCCTACTCTTTATGTGCTTACATTCTGGGAAATGAAGAGAAGACAACAACCAAGTTTAAAAGTATATGTAGATAACTACTTTATATCCCAGAACACACACACAACAGAAAATAACAAGTGTCAATGAGGATGCAGAGAAATTGGAACCATTTGCACTATTGGTATAAATGTAAAATGGTATTGCTGCTGTGGAAAACAGTATGGAAGTTCCTGAAAGTTAAGAAAAAAAAACAGTTGCTGGATGATCTAGCAATCCTTCTGGGTATATACCCCAAAGAATTAAGAGCAGGGTCTCGAAGATAAATTTGTATGCCCATGTTTATTATAGCTGCATTATTTACAATAGCAAAAAGGTAGAAGCAACCCAAGTGTCTGTCAGTGGATAACTGGCCATATAAAATGCACATATTATTAATTATATATAAACATATGTATATATACAGTGGAATATTCAGTCTCAAAAAGGAGGTTCTGACATGTGGTACAACATGGATGAACCTTGAAGACATTATGCTAAACCAGTCACAAAAACATAACATGACACTGATATGAGGTTCCTAGTGTAGTAAAATGCACAGAGACAGAAAGTACAATGGTGATTCCCAGGGACTATGGGGTAGAGAAAATGGACAGTTTTTTAATGTGTAGAGTTTCAGTTTTGTGAGATGAAAACAGTCCTGGAGAGTGGCTGTGCAACAGTGTGAATGTACTTAAAGCCACAGAACTGTATACTTAAAAATAGGATAATAAATTTTATGTATATGTTATCACAGTTAAAAAGTATTTAACTTGAATATATAAAATAGTTAGCTGATAAGAGCATTAAAGAAGAGAAATAAAACCATATGTTGTGCTAGTGACTGGGTTTGGAAGTACCACATCATCAGTGTTATCAGGGCTGTCTTTAACCTTTGAGCTGAGACCTGAATGATGGGAATGAGCTAGCCTTGAGAAGATCTGGGCCAGAGCCTTTCACGCAGAGGGAAAAGCTCTAAGGTATACAAAAAGGCCTTAAGGAATAACTAAGCTTGATGAATACAAGGGACAGAAAGACCATGTGGCGGCAGTATAACTAGCATGGGTGCTAGATGGAGCTATTTATGTATGTATGTATGTATGTATGTATGTATGTATGTATGTATGTGGAGTGGAGGGAGATAGCATAACCAAGGGAGCAGCAGAGGGAGAAGCAGGCTCCCCATTGAGCAGGAAGTCTGATGTGGGGCTCGAGCTCAGGATCCTGGGGTCATGAGCTGAGCTGAAGGCAGATGTTCGTTTGTTTGTTTGTTTTAAGATTTTACTTATGCATTTGCGAGAGACCGTGAGCGAGGGTTGGGCAGAGAGGCGGAGAGAGAAGCGGCTCCATGATGAGCAGGGAGCCCCATGCGGGGTTCGATCCCAGGACCCCGGGATCATGCCCTGAGCCGAAGGCAAATGCTTAACTGACTGAGCCACCCAGGCTGGATCCTCTAGGGCCTATAATTGATAAGAAAAAATATTTTAGACAGTTTTGCTTTGAGTCTTTCAAGTAATGATGCACATTTTATTTACCTTTTCGTGATGGAAAGCTAAGAGAAAAGTGGTTCAGTTGGGTATTTTCAGGAGGTGGAATTTTTTCAGTCTGTGTGATTGTTACATACAAGCTCTGCATAACATGGCTACTACCTAACTCTTGTATGGGCTTAAGATTGTTTCACCTTTGGACCTTTGTCCTTATTGTATTCCCAGCCTGAAATGTTTTTCCCCTTTGTTTGCTTGGCTCGTTTCTTATTGTCATTCGGATCGTGGCTTGAATTTTACCTCCCAGAGGCTTTCACATGCCACCAGACCTAAAGTAGCCACCCAGCTTTTTCTTATCACATCATCTTCTTAATTCTCTACATAGAGCTGGGTATTAGAGGATTTTTAAATTACTTATTTGGGGATTTTTTTAAATTGTTTGGAGATTTACTTAAAATGTAAGCTCTAAGAAAGCAGAGACCTTGTTTACTTAATTTACTACTCCGCCTCCAGCACCCAGACTCTTCACATGTAGTAGATACTCAGTAATTCTTTGTCGAATGCAAGAAAAATACTTTGACTCCACTGAGGTCATTTAGCCAACATTTAAAATTTGATACATATAAGCACAGAAAGAAAAAAAAATTTTTTTTCCTGACCATGGAAGTATTAATGAAGAGCCCCATGTTACCATTCAGATTTTATTTGTTCAATTTAGGATGGAATTAGCAGTTAGAATTACTCAAATGTTTTTCTGAACTTGAGCATGTCTTAACTAAATTATAGGTGAACCCAGTGAGACTGCTACTGGTCAGATAATGTCACTTGGCCTGTAACATAGGTTTCTTAAATTTAAGAATTTCTTAGTATCTGACAAGGAAGTCAGATGTTTGGCTACTTAGAATGCATAATGTTGTCCACATACTTCTCTGCGAACTATGCTGTTTGCCCTCCTGCTCAAATTGGTTGCTCTGTACTCCCTTTAAACCTTCCACAGAATTTAGAATGTTTAGGGAGAAAAGTAACACTTTCTCATCATAGCCACAAGTTAAAGTTCTCTATAATTTGTATCATGACATAGTAATAATAATCCCCTTAGAGAGTAAACAAATCATATTCAATTTCAATTAATCTGTTAATGCACCCCCTCCTATGTGAGGAATTGAGGAAAATATTTGAAATGGGAAAAAGTCCGTGACTGGAGAGAGAAGGAAGAAACACGAGAAAAAATACAGAATAGGCTAGATCATGTTGAAAGAGTTAAATATTACTCTGTTTCAGCCAGTAACAAATCAGTAGAATACTTAGAAAGGGGGTAAGAGATAGAATATTATGGAGGAGGAGCATTGCCTTTGTCTGGCGTGTGGGCATTTTGAGCCTATGAATAGTTTTAGTGGACCCCAGAAGAAGTAGCTTAATGGTCTGTCAACTAGGCTTAAGGGATAAGATGATTTTTTGTGTTTTCTAAATTGTTTTATTTATCTAGCCCATTTCACCTCAGTAGGAAAATGTGATGTAGGTGGATCCTATACATGGCATAATTTGACCTATATACAGTTAAACCATTGTACTAGCTAGCCAACTTTGTGCATTTTCTGCCTTTAAAATGTAAGGCTACAAGTGACTCTGTGCTACTTGAGAATACGGGATTTGTTTACTTAAGTTATTGGTAAAGTGGATGTTTCTCAGACTTAACATGCTAATAAGTATTATTCTAGAGCTAGGTATATATCACTGAGCAAAACAGACAAAAATCCTTAAGCCTTTTGAGTTTACTTTGTCGTGGGAATAGATAGATGAAAATAATGAGGACAGAGAATGAAAGTGCTATAGAGAAAAGTAAAGCCGGGAATTTAGGAGCATTGGAGGTGAGTAAGTTTTAGTTTACAGTAGGATGGTAGGGAGAACTTTGTTGAGAAGATGGCATTTGAGTAAAGACTTAAGGAGGGCTCCCTGCTCAGCCGGCAGTCTACTTCTCCCTCTCTCTCTGCCCCTCCTCCCACTTATGCTCATTCTCTCTCTTCTCTCTCAAATAATAGAAATGTTTAAAATTTAAAAACAAAACAAAAAACTAAAGGAAATGAGGAAGGGAGCCAGGAGGATATCTGGGGAAAGAGTGTTCTAGGCAGAGAGAATAACATGAAAAAAGGCATTATTAATTTGTAGTGTTATAAACACTTTAATAGATCCCTGGTAGGGGTATAAATAAGTATTCTCTTTGGGGAGGTAGTTTGACAATTATAAATGCATGTATTCTTCGACCCAGTGAATCTACTTCTAGGAATTTACCCTACAGATCTACTCAGTCATGTGCAAAATGACGTTAGTACAAGGTTGCTTATTGCAGAACTATAACAGCAAGAAATAAGAAATAAATGTCCATCATATGTGTCTGGTTGAATAAATTATGGTACATCCATACAATGAAACACTATACAGGTGTAAAAAATGCTGGGGTATAACTCTTTATGTACACTGGCATAAATTATCTCTAAACTATATTAAATGACAAAAAATACAGAATAGCATAGGTGTATGCTGCCATTTGGAGAGAAAAGAAAGAAAATAAAAATGTAATTGCTTGTTTATGCATGATATGTCTGTTTTAAAGATTATATTTTTAAGTACTCTCCACACCCAAGGTGGGGCTCCAACTTAGAACCCTGAGATCAAGAGTCACATGCTCCACTGACTGAGCTAGCCAGATGCCTCCCTTTTAAACCTTTTGTGTTTTGAATTATGTGAATGATTGCCTTCTCAAAATTTAGAAATTTTTGTTGCTATGATCTTTCATCTTTTAAGATGGAATTGTCAGCCACCTGAAGAAGCAGGCGGGACCAGCTTCAGTTCCTCTCAGGACTGAGGAAGAATTCGAGAAGTTCATTAGTGAGAAAGATGCTTCTGTGGTGGGTAAGTAGCAAATATTTGATTATATAACAGTCATCAGTTTGGTTTCAAAAACCCTCTGTATCTGAGTAAATAACAAAGTTAAACCAGTTTAGGAAACCTTGGGGGCAGTTGAAAAGACAACTCAGATTTAGGTCATCATTACTATAATGGGAAAAAAATTGGTTTTATTGGAGTGGCTTTGTGTTCTTACAAATAAAGATGTGATTCTAGTTAAAGACCCAAAATAGAAATATCTTCAGCTTTTTCTGTCACATCTAAAACTCAGAGATTTAAGATTGAAAGTAAGGTTTTAGGATAGGAAGATACTAGTAAATAATAAACCTCTGTGTCTGCTGTTTTCACAGTAGTAGGGGATTTGGTTCTTGAGATCGAATTGCTAGGATTTGTGTACTT
Source organism: Mellivora capensis (assembly GCA_004024625.1). Classification (NCBI taxonomy): domain Eukaryota; kingdom Metazoa; phylum Chordata; class Mammalia; order Carnivora; family Mustelidae; genus Mellivora; species Mellivora capensis. The sequence goes on from PISX010016138.1 coordinate 35,946, forward strand.
CGCTTTCTTGGGTGTTACGATATCTCATTTTATCCTTAAAATAACTTGCAGTTAAATACATTCTACATCTTGAGTGTTCTTTTGTTTTAAATGTAATATATAATCTATTTGACTTAAAAAATAAATTTAGGGGCGCCTGGGTGGCTCAGTGGGTTAAAGCCTCTGCCTTCGGCTCAGGTCGTTCCAGGGTCCTGGGATCGAGCCCCACATCGGGCTCTCTGCTCAGCAGGGAGCCTGCTTCCTCCTCTCTCTCTCTGCCTGCTTCTCTGCCTACTTGTGATCTCTGTCTGTCAAATAAATAAATAAAATCTTTAAAAAAAATTAAAAAAAAAATTTAAACTTAAAATCTGTGTTTTTGCTTCTCTTAATCTCATAATTATTATAATAAAACTGACTTTCTAGCAGTAGAAGATGGTTTGTAATTTAAATTGACCAAAAACTATGTCTCATCGTCTGGATTTTACTGATTCTGTATATTTTCAATATATATTCTGTATATTTTCTATATAGTCTGCTTAACGATAAGCAGACATTTAATAAACACTTAGGTTTCAGTCACTTTTCTAGACTTGAAGTTCTGACAAGTTAAAAAATACAGTGAAGTAATTGATGATTTATTTTAACATACTGTCTTATTAGGTCCTTCTGACACCTAAAATTGTCCCTGACACTCTTAAGAAGTTAAGCAGTTTGCCCAAGTCTGTTTAATTGTGAAAAACTAGAAAAGCCGTAAACTCTGACAAATCCTCTCCCTTGGCTCCCTGGGACAAATTTTTTTTTTTTTAAAGGTAGAGGGAAAATTCTCATCCAAAGTATTTTGTCAGATATCCTAGGTAGTCAAAGCAAAGCAGACCCAGCCCTGTTGCCTGTCTCACTTTGCTTACCTGTGAATAGAATGAAGGCTTTGAAAATAGGAGAATTTTATGGGATGCCCAGATGGCTCAGTCAGTTAAACATCTGCCTTTGCCTCTCTCTGGTCATGACCCCAGGATCCTGGGATTGAGTCCTATATCTGGCTCCTTGCTCGGTGGGGAGTCTGCTTTTCCCTCTGCCTGCCACTCCCCCTGCTTGTGTTCTTTCTCTGACAAATTGATTTTTTAAAATCTTAAAGAATTTTAGTATATGTGCTACTGAAGTGAGCATAAAAAAACAAGAATTTTGGAGTTTGATCATGTTTTAGCACTTAATGTTTCTTCCTTGTGTTTGACATTTTTTGTATAGGTTTTTTCAACGATTTATTCAGTGAAGCTCACTCTGAATTTCTAAAAGCAGCCAGCAACTTGAGGGATAACTACCGATTTGCACATACCAATGTGGAGTCTCTGGTGAACAAATACGATGATGATGGAGAGTAAGTGACTGAGTTGAACACCCTTGTAAATTTCTGGACCAAGTACTAATTGTATGAACTGGTGATTTTTATGCCTGATTCTTCCAAAGATTTATTAAGCTAAGTGCTAGGAACTTTTTGAGATACATCTAGTAGGGGGAGACATTGAATATATTTAAAAATGTAAGTGTTAAGTGAGCATTATAGGTGTTAAAATAGAAATGTATGCAGGGTGTGTTGGAAGAACAGGGAGTGATTTTTTTTTTTCCTTTGGGATGGGGAGTGGTATCAGAAGAAACTTCATAGAGGAGGTGATTCTTGAGATGTGTCTTGAAAGATAAGTTTTTCCAGGCAGGTTATGGCAGTTGAGATAAAAATTATTACAGGGGTGCCTGGGTGGCTCAGTGGGTTAAGCCTCTGCCTTCAGCCCAGGTCGTGATCTCGGGGTCCTGGGATCGAGTCCCACATCGGGCTCTCTGCTCAGCAGGAGCCTGCTTCCCCCTCTCTCTCTGCCTGCCATTTGTGATCTCTTTCTCTCTCTCTCTCTCTCTCTCTCTCTCTGACAAATAAATAAATAAATAATCTTTAAAAAAAAAAAATTATTCTGGGGTGCCTGGGTGGCTCAGTAGGTTAAAGCCTCTGCCTTCAGCTCAGGTCATGATCCCAGGGTCCTGGGATTTAGCCCTGCATCGGGCTCTCTCTGCTCGGTGGGGAGCCTGCTTTCCCTTCTCTCTCTTTGCCTGCCTCTCTGCCTACTTGTGATCTTTATCTGTCAAATAAATAAATAAAATCTTATAAATAAATAAAATTTAAAAATTTAAAAAGAATTATTATTCAATATAGGGGCACCTGGGTGGCTCAGTGGGTTAAGCATCTGGCATCTCAGCTCAGATCTTGATATCAGGGTCATGAGTTCAGTCCTCAAAACCATTATTCCTGGGATACCTCAGTGACTCAGTCGATTACACGTCTGCCTTGAGCTCAGGTCATGATCCTGGGGTCCTGGAATTGAGTCTTGTATCAGGCTCCTTGCTCAGCAGGGAGCCTGCTTCTCCTTCTGCCTGCCACTCTCCCTGCTTGTGCTCACTCTCTCTCTCTGACAAATAAATAAATAAAATCCTTTTAAAAAAAAAAGAAGAAGAAGAAGAAGGGGGGTTTCTGGGTGGCTCAGTTGTTAATTGTCTGCCTTTGGCTCAGTTCATGATCCCAGGGTCCTGGGATCGAGCTCCACATCAGGCTCCTTGTTCAGCAGGAAGCCTGCTTCTCCTTCTCCTAATCCCCCTGCTTGTGTTCCCTCTCTCACTGTGTCTCTCTCTGTCAAATAAATAAAATCTTAAAAAAAAAAAAACATTATTCCAGATAGAGCAGCAGAAGTGAAGGCCCCAAGATGTGCAATGCACTTAGGAATGTTGAGACCTGTAGTACTACTGAGTATTGTTTATAAATGAGGTGATAGGGAAAGGTAAGCAGAGACCAAATTACAGAAGATTTTAAGTGCATACAAAAGAATTTTGATTTTCTCTTTTAGTCAGAATGACAAGGCAGTAAGAGTCCAAACTAAGGGTGACCACTGAGAAACTAAATGAAGGCAGCATTAGGGACATGGAGAAGGAGAGAGTATTAAAAAAATGTAAAGAATTGGGGCATCTGGGTGGCTCAGTGGGTTAAGCCTCTGCCTTCGGCTCAGGTCGTGATCCCGGGGTCCTGGGATCCAGCCCCACATCGGGCTCTCTGCTCAGCAGGGAGCCTGCTTTCTCCCTCTCTCTCTGCCTGCCTCTCTGCCTACTTGTGATCTCTGTCTGTCAAGTAAATAAATTTTTTTTAAAATGTAAAGAACAGGATTTGGTCTCTAGCCATGTGTGAAAAAAGGAAGATCTAGAATGAATTTAGGTTTCTGTAACTTGGGTGACTGGGCTAACATAGTCATCATCAAGCTGGGAGAAAGACGAAAAGAAACAAATTTGAAGGGATTGATGATGAGTTCATTTTGGCCTAGTGAGTGAAAAGTTTGTGAGATGTCCCTATGGTGAAGACCCAATAGACAACTGGGTAAATGAGGTTAGAATTCAGGGAAAGTTCTAAACTAGAGATAAACATTTAAAGAATTATTGAAACCATGAGACTAGATGAGATCACTCAGGGTGAGCATATAAAGAAGAAAAGTGTGCCAAGGGCGAGTGTTACTGATTTATGTGTGCCATTTACTATTGATTCATTTGATCCTCTTAACTGGTGACACAGATCTGTTACTATTTTATAGAGGAGAAAGCACTCAAAGAGGTTAAGTAATTTGCCTAGCTTCACAGCTGGTAAGTGGCAGAACTAAGATTTGAAACTAGAGAGTCCCGGATGCAAAGCTGTAGGTCTGACTTTCTTTTAGATTAAGACACACCAGGTCTCTAAACAGATGTGGAGCCACCTGTGGCTCATTAAGCACATCGCCTATCGGTCTGTTACCTTAGATACGTTGTTCATTGTGGCTGCCTTTGAAGTGGCCTATCAGCTTCTGATTAGAAGTCTTATTGAGACGACCTTACATGAAGGGTGTCTTAAAGTCATCATGTGTAACATCATTAAAGGTTATGTTTGAAACTGCTGGATTTCTATTTTTTGAGAATAACTGCTCTGAAGTTGGTAACTACACTAAAAAAAACCCTGCAATATTAGCCCTGGTCACATTTTTGCTTGCCCAGCGTATTTGTATTAGGTTCCCTTTGCCATGTGGTTTCCCTGTGTTCTATAAAGTGCCTGTGTTTTTTGTTTTTTTGTTTTTTCAATTTTTTTAGGAGGGGGTGGGGGAGAGAGGAAAGGGAGAGAAAGAGAATTTTCAGCAGACTCCCTGCTGAGTGCAGAGCTGATGTGGGGCTTGATTTCACGACCCTGAGATCATTACCTGAGGCAAAATCGAGTCAGACATGTAAGCCACCCAGATATCCCTAAAGTGCCTGTGTTTTAATTGACATAAATTTAGTGGTTAATACTGGATGAGTGAGAGAGGGATATAAGTACTTAAAGGGCTGAAGCTTAGAGAAGAACAGGTGATAAAATTGTGTGGGTGGGGGGTACCTGGGTAGCTCAGTTGGTTGAGTGTCTGACTCTTGATTTCAGCTCAGGTCATGATCCTCAGGGTCATGAGATCAAGCCCCCGTCTGGCTCCATGGAGCCTGCTTAAGATTCTCTGTCTTCTTCGCCCTCTGCCCCTCCTGCTCTTGCTCTGCCTCTAAATAAATAAATAAATAAATAAATAAATAAATAAATTGTATATGGATGTGTGTGCAGTGTGGGGAGGAGGAATGAATGAAGAAAAACCTAGAGGTAAGATACTAGTAGTTAGAATAGTGGTATTTTCTGGGAAAACTGGCACTTGATATAAACCTGTGACTCAGGACCAAATTGGGGTTCAGTTTTAGCTGAACAAGTCTAGAAATTAAAGAAGGAATTTGCTTCAAGTGTTCAGTGGAGTGAGGAGAGCTTGACTTAGGTAGAGGGGCAAAATAGTACCAGCAAGAGAAAAATTGGTAAAGTTGGTTTGTTGGGATAAGAGAAGTGTAGAACAAAGGAATTTCTAATCAACTCAAGCTAAACATTATAATTGTATACCTACCTATGGAATTTTATAGCTGGAAGAAATCTTTTAAGATATTTTCTCTACTGAAGTAATTCTTTTACTATGTGGGAGGGTTGGATTTTCAAGGGGCGTGCCAGGCAAGGTACCTTCCAATAAGAGTAAGCTCTACTTTATTGTACATCCTGGGTTTGGGGGGTAAGTTGGGTTCTGTTATTATTTTTTAAAGTTTGGAAAGTAATCATCTACTCTCACCTCCTTAAATCCCCTTTTGTACTGAAGAAAAAGCTAAAGCCCGAGAGGATTCAATTGATACCTAGAACAAGGTCTTTAAAATTAATGGTGTTGCAATTAGAACCAAGGTCTCCTAACTTTCCAGTGCAAGGTTTATTAAACCTTCATATCCAATTATTGCATCTGAGATTAAGGTGATTAGCACCTTGGCTTTGATGAGGTCGTGTTGCCAAGTCAGCATTCCTAGGAAAGAGTCCTTGTGTGCTTAAATCGTGACAGTAAAAGTGGTAGCAAGAGTAGTCTGAGCTTTAAATAAAAGATGGAAGATCATTCTGCTGCTGCCTACCTACTAGTAACTTTTTTTTTTTAAGGGGTATCACTTTGTTTCGTCCTTTACATTTAACGAACAAGTTTGAAGACAAGACTGTGGCATATGTAGAACAGAAAATGACTAGTGGCAAGATTAAAAAATTTATCCAAGAAAACATGTGAGTACCTTTTTATATCTTATTTGGGATTTCTTGGCTTCATTGTAGTTTTCTTACCTCAGTTATTAAGCAGACCTATGTTTTGGATTAAATAGCCTTATTCAAAGGATTGAACAATAATAGTTGAAGTTTATATTAAAGCAGTAATGTGTGGACCCTAGGGACTCTAGGACTCCCTAGAAGGCATATTGCTCAGTACTTATCCTTTATGTTGAAAGTTTCCTTTGTAAGTGCTGTCAGTTACTATGTGATAGTTCCATAACATAGTGAAACCTACCAGATTTGATAATGGATTATTTATTTCAGTTTTGGGATCTGCCCTCACATGACAGAAGACAATAAAGATTTGATACAGGGCAAGGACTTACTTGTGGCTTACTATGATGTGGACTATGAAAAGAATGCTAAAGGCTCCAACTACTGGAGGAACAGGTAATAAGGATCATTTTTCTCCTTAGTAAATAGGTTTACCCAGTGTATAAACAGTTTGTTCTAATTATTCTGTTACAGTGTATAATATGAGGGCCAATAGGAATGGGAATAGTTGACTCCCAAAAACCATTTGAAGGGGCACCTGGGTGGCTCGGTAGGTTAAAGCCTCTGCCTTTGGCTCAGGTCATGATCTCAGGGTCCTGGGATTGAGCCCCGCATCAGGCTCTCTGCTCAGCTGTGAGCCTCCTCTGCCGCTCCCCTCCCCCCTCCCCCGCCCGCCTGTCTGCCTACTTTTGATCTCTGTCAAATAAATAAAATCTTTTAAAAAAACAAAATTGAAGTTGTAAGGACAAATAACATAAACTATTTCCAAAATTTCTTGGGCATATCTTCCATTGGATAGGTGTTCCTTTGCCCTGTGACATAGCTGGTTCCTAACTTCCCAGTAAAAGATGCAAATGTGATCTAGACTATAGATATTAAATATTCAAATATTAAGTGATTTAAAATATTATAATATCTAATATTTTAATACTAATTAAACTATTTAACTTAATAAAATTAGATAATTAATATTAAATAATAAATATTTAAAATATTGTGCCTATTTGCCCATTGAAACTTTGTATCCTTATAAATTTTCTTTTCTGATCAGTCATTATGCCTAAAATATTTTAGTTACATAAATTAGCAAGCTTCAGTGGGAATGGACTATTTGATTGGTACCACCAGTTTGACAGTGACGTTCTGTAAGACATTGGAGTGTACCACAATTCTGTGTCGGTGCCCAAGAATATAGTTCAGACTGATTCCAGAGGGCAGCATGGACTGTAAAGTTTAGTCTTTGCTTTCTAGTATCTTGATTCTTGATTTTAGAAGTGCTTTATCACTAGGGTATAAATCTTGGTATAAATATCTTGTTTCCCACAGAGTGATGATGGTAGCAAAGAAATTCCTAGATGCTGGAAACAAACTCAGCTTTGCTGTAGCTAGCCGCAAAACCTTTAGCCATGAACTTTCTGATTTTGGCTTGGAAAGCACTGCTGGAGAGATTCCTGTTGTTGCTATCAGAACTGCAAAAGGAGAGAAGTTTGTCATGCAAGAGGAGTTCTCGTGAGTTACAAGTTAATGGGGGTTTGGGATTTGATTGTGCAAAGACACTTAAAACCTTTTATACTACTAAGGATTTATAAAGAACATTAGAATGTGAGGATAGGTCTTTGATTGTGCAAAGACACTTAAAACCTTTTATACTACTAAGGATTTATAAAGAACATTAGAATGTGAGGATAGGACAATGATAGATTGTCATTTTTCTCAGTTAATTATAGGTATTTAAGGATAACAATCCTCAATAAATTCTGAAAACTAACAAAAGGACAGCAGCTTGGGATACTTAGGTGATTGTTTCTACCCTGCCGTTAGAAATAGTAGATAGAGAGCATTGGACAGTCTGAGATTGATGTAATTTCAGACCAGTGTAGCCCCCTCCCATCCCTGTAGAATGTCTTTTCTTCTTGGAATACTACCCTGGCCTAAAGTAAACTCAGGGAATGGAAAGGCCTTAAAAACCCCAGAAAAGTACGACTTTTCACCTTCTGAGACATTGGGAGACCAAAACCAGAGAAAATCTTCCTTGTGAACAAATCAGTAAAACAGAATACCATAAATGGGCGGTATTCTCTAGAGCAACAAAGACCTGGTTCTTTTGCAGAAGTAAATTTCCAGGGGCGCCTGGGTGGCTCAGTGGGTTGAGCCTCTGCCTTCGGCTCAGGTCATGATCTCAGGATCCTGGGATCAAGCCCCGCATCGGGCTCTCTGCTCAGCGGGGAGCCTGCTTCCTCCTCTCTCTCTCTGCCTGCCTCTCTGCCTACTTGTGATCTCTGTCTGTCAATTAAATAAATAAAAATCCTTAAAAAAAAAAAAAAATAAATTTCCAGAAGACCAGTGTTTCCTTCTCTGACTTTCTAATCCACAAAGTACACACTAGAAATATAAGGAGGTGGTTTTTGTTCAGTCAGTAGATCTGCATATTGAGAGATAAGCTCCTGTTTTTAGCTTCCAGTTTCTAACCTTGAAATTGAAGCTAGAATATGTAGAAACAATTCTAAGAAATTGCTTTTAATCCTCTCAGTGGACGATTAAGAAGCCCGATCCTTGTCTTTCTAATTGCAGGCGTGATGGCAAGGCTCTTGAAAGATTCCTGCAGGATTACTTTGATGGCAACCTGAAGAGATATCTGAAGTCTGAGCCCATCCCAGAGAGCAATGATGGACCAGTAAAGGTCAGGTGTTCACAGCCTCATCAAGGCTCTAAGCAGCAGCCTGTCCTCACTTCCCCCTGTATGCTTAGTTTTATTGAGATAGAATTGACTCTCCTCATTTCTTTATTCCAAAAAATGCTGGGTTTAAGTGAGACCTTGTTGGCCGTCATGTTTTTGTTTTTGTTTATCCTCCCCTCCCTGTATCATAAAATAAGCATTGGCAGAGTTCACAATGTTCAGAAGGAGCAAAAGTATAAAATCTTAGAATTTTGGAAGGTATTTATATTAGAACTAAGTTACTCTTTGGGATAGAGCCAGCTAACCTCTAAGAATAGTTTCAGAATTGTTGCTTTGAGATTAGGGAAGGGTTGGGTAGCACTTATTTCCTGTGGCTTCCTGAACCAAGTTTGACAGGTGACAAACACGGGAATGAGTTAGAAAATAACCAGAACATCCTTAATGTAATCTGTAAATGTGATTTGGGTTTCAATGACATATTTTCAGTGAGAGTACATCAAATTTGAGAGGGTTTGGATCCAGAAACAAATATAGCATGTGAATTTTATTCTTCACCTTGCCTTACCAACTAGAGGATCTTTGGTGTATTCCAGGTAGTGGTAGCGGAGAATTTTGATGAAATAGTGAATGATGAAAATAAAGATGTACTGATTGAATTTTATGCTCCTTGGTGTGGTCACTGTAAGAATCTGGAGCCTAAGTATAAAGAACTGGGAGAGAAGGTAAGTCTAAACCATATTCTGAAGATAGAATTTGAGTTAGGAAGTTGACACACATATTCAGCATTGGCTAAATTAGTTATCCTAATGAACTCTACCTAAGTACTGCTAGATTTCTTTTTCAGCTGTCTGCTGTTTACTTTCTCCTGACTGCCCCCTGGTGTCTCTAGCCTGTACAGTGCTTCAGACACCTGTTCGGACCTTCCACTCCAAACACTCAAAGTAGATTATAGTTAAAGATATTCAGGCTTCTGAATTTTGGTGATTTATTTGAATCCATTATGTTTCTCTTAGCCCTTGTACTGTCTTATTTAGGCCAGGTAATATTGAAGGTAGATGTAAATAGAGTCTTAATATGGAGAAACCAAGAGAGAGAAAGGACACTGTAGAAAGCTAGATATAGTACACAAGCCTCACTATTCCTGCCTGAGCAGAACTTATTCAGGTGTTTAAAAATGAGGTTATTTTAAGCTCTGATTTGGCTAAGTATCCCTCAGTCACCAAAAAATGAAAGTTTAAAGATCTAACCTTTTTATTAACAGCTCAGAAAAGACCCAAATATTATCATAGCCAAGATGGATGCCACAGCCAATGATGTGCCTTCTCCATATGAAGTCAGAGGGTAAGTAGATTAAATGCTAATAAAAGTGTCTAGGCAATTGACAGGGAAAAAATAAGCTTATAAACTATTTATTGGGCATAGTTTAGGGAGTGGATTCTTCATTGCAGTTGAGCACAGAACTGCTGATGCCTTCCTGGCTTGGGAGTTCTGCTGCATGGGCCCACATGAGTGCCACAGATTTTGTGAGCTCTCCTATTACTGAGTTTTGATAGGATGTAACCTAGCCACTGATGGAGAATAGTATCTGGTCAGAAATTGAAATTGGGGCACCAGGGTGGCTCAGTCGGTTGAGCATCCAACTCTTGATTTCAACTCAGGTCATGATCTCAGGGTTGTGAGATTGAGTCCTGCATAGGGCTCCGTGCTCAGTGGGAAGTCTGCTTGAGATTCTTTCCATTTGCTCCTCCCCCCTTCCCTCTACCCCCTGGTCATGCTGTCATGCTCTCATGCTCTCTCCGCTCTTAAATAAAGAAATCTTTAAAAAGGAGAGAGAAATCATGAGGGGTGCCTGGGGGCTCAGTTGCTTAAGCGGCCACCTCTTTATTTCAATTCAGGTCATGATCTCAGGGTTGTGAGATCAAGCCCTGGGTCGGCTCTGCTCTGGACATGGAACCTGCTTAATATTCTTCTCTCCTTCTCCCTCTCCATCCCTGCTTGCACACATGCTCTCCAAAAAAAAAAAAGGTGGGGGTGGTGCTTGGGTGACTCAGTCAGTTAAGCCTCTGCCTTCGGCTTAGGTCATGATCCCAGGGTTCAGGGATCCAGCCCTGCATCCTGCTCCACGAGGAGCCTGCTTCTTCCTCTGACTATCCTTGCTGCTCCCCCTGCTTTTGCTCTCTCTCCGTGTCAGATAAATAAAATCTTCCAAAGAAAGAAAGAACAGAAATAGAAATCATGAGAAGTTATTCCCAGAAACAGTTTTTGGGGAAGTATATGTTGGAGTTATTCCAGCACCTGAATGAGTTAACGCCTTTTTTTTTTTTTTTAAACCCAGTTTTCCTACCATCTACTTCTCTCCAGCCAACAAGAAGCTAAATCCAAAGAAATATGAAGTAAGTGGGTTGTCTTTTCTCCCCACAAATACACACATACCCACACATTTCCAGTTGAGTTTTATTTAACTGGAAACATTCAATTTCATGGCTAATATATGTGGTTGCTAATGTGCTTTTATAAAGTCAAAAGTCCTCCTATTGGGGAAAAAAATCCAAAGTTCTTTAAAAGGTTAAATTTTCAGAGTGATCTTTCTGTTTCCAGGGTGGCCGTGAATTAAATGATTTTATTAGCTATCTACAACGAGAGGCAACAAATCCCCCTGTAATTCAAGAAGAAAAAACTAAGAAGAAGAAGAAGGCACAGGAGGATCTCTAAAGCAGCAGCCAAAAATGCCACTTTGTAAAAGGACTCTTCCACCAGAGATGGGAAGACTGTTGGGGAGAACTGGGACCCATATGGGATTATTACTCTCAGGGCAGAGAGGACAGAATGGATATAATCTGAATCCCGTTAAATTTTCTCTAAACTGTTTCTTAGCTGCACTGTTTATGGAAATACCAGGACCAGTTGATGTTTGTGGTTTTGGGAAAAATTATTTGTGTTGCAGGGGAAT
>PISX010016139.1:0-47257 GCA_004024625.1 Mellivora capensis
AAGTGACTCTTAATCTCACAAAACAAACTGAGGGTTGCTGGGGGGAGGGGGTCGGGAAAGGTGGGTGGGGTAATGGACATTGGGGAGGGTATGTGCTATGGTTAGTGCTGTGAAGTGTGTAAACCTGGCGATTCACAGACATGTACCCCTGGGGATAAAAATTTGTTTATAAAAAATAAAAATTTAAAAAAAAAAAGAAGAGATGATTTGAATTTTACTCATAAATGAGTTCTGAAAGTCTTGATCTTACAACAATTGGGCATGAGTCAACATGGATTTTTGACCAAAAAAATCCCATCAAATGAATCACCTTTTTAAAAGCTGAAATAATCACAGTTGTAGATATACCTCCTCTGCACTTAAAAAAAAATACACACAGAACCTGTCTAGACAGTTTGATTTTTGCATTCCTGGAATATAGTTGTAATGCCTACCATTTGCTGGGCAACTACTTTATGTGATACTTTTCCAGGAACTTTTCGTAGTTTCTCATTAAATTCTCAAAAAGTTATGGGGCAATTATCTTCATATTACAGTTAAAGAAAACAAAGTCTCAGAGGTTAAGTGACTTGTCCCAGTTCATACTGTAAATGGCAGAGGGTGAGTTGGAATATGAGCATCTTTTCCTGAAGACACTGTTCTTTGCTTCAGCCTTCAGCTGCCTTCCAAGGTCAAAGATAGCACTGGCTCTTAGGATGACCAACTGTTCCAGGATTGCCAGGAAAGAGGGATTCCAAGAATATGGGACTTTTAGTGATAAACTTGAGAAGGTCTACGAGTTGGTCTCTTTATCAGAAGTGTGTTCTTACAGCTAGTGCGTGCTTAGCAAGGCCGTGCTGTTCTATTAGGAGCTTCTTATCCCTATTAAATTATCGGCAGGTGATGCTATTTTTCTAACCAGTAAGATGAAACTCAGAGAGCTGCCCCTGAAAGAGCTGGAAAACTGTGCTGACCAGCTCCTGACACATAGGAAGGCTTAAGCCTGCTCTGTATTAAACCATCCTAATTTTTTAAAAAGATTTTATTTATTATTTTGACAGACAGAGATCAGAAGCAGGCAGAGAGGCAGGCAGAGAGAGAGGGAGGAAGCAGACTCCCTGCTGAGCAGAGAGCCCAATGTGGGGCTTGATCCCAGGACCCTGAGATTATGACCTGAGCCGAAGGCAGAGGCTTAATCCACTGAGCCACCCAGGCACCCAATCCATCCTAATTTTTAACACAAGTGTAGAACTCTTAGATATAATTTTGAAACATTTTTAAAAGATTTTATTTATTTATTTAACAGTCAGAGATCACAAGTAGGCAGAGAGGCAGGCAGAGAGAGAGGAAGGGAAGCAGGCTCCCTGCTGAGCAGAGAGCCCAATGTGGGGCTCCATCCCAGGATCCTGGGATCATGACCCAAGCCAAAGGCAGAGGCTTTAACCCCTGAGCCACCCAGGCGCCCCTAATTTTGAAACATTTTATCACACTCCAGGACTGTACAAAGTTAAAGAGACTATTAATCAAGGATGCATTTGCATTTTTTGTATATAATGAAATTGTAATTGGGGTGTTCTCTGATTAAACTGCCTTCCTTATTAATATAGCCCGCCACTTACCAGTCCTTTACTTTGCAGTTCTAATTCTTTTCCTTGTGACTATTCTCACATTTATTTCATCTGATATATATATCAGAAATACATATATATATATATATATACATATCAGAAAAAAATGTCTATATATATAGACTTTTTCCCTCTATAAGTTTCTGGATGGTGGAATGCATACCTTTAGGTCAGCATAACCCGTAAGATCACAGACTCTGGGGACAGTCTGCTTGCTAACTTCTAGCTGGTGACTGTCGGCAAAATTACTTAACTTCCCTGTTTCTGGTTCCTTTATCTTTAAAATAGGGACAATAATAGTTCTTACCATACAAGGTTATTGGGGAGATCAAGTGAGTTAGTTATGTTAAGCAATTACAATTTGTACCTGGTACAAAGGAAGTGCTAGGTAGGTGCTAGCTGGATTAATCATGTTGACTTTTTAAAAAAATTATTTAAATTCAATTAGCCAACATGTAGTACATCGTCAGTTTCAGATGCAGTGCTCGCTGATTCATCAGTTGCGTGTACCACCCAGTGCTCACCACATCACATGCCCTCTTAAATACCCATCTCCTGGTTACCCCACCCTCCCACCCACCGCCCCTTCAGTAATCCTCAGTTTCTTTCCCGGAGTCAAGAGTCTTTCATGGTTTGTCTCCCTCTCTGATTTCTTCCCGTTCAGTATTCTCTCTTCCACAATGATCCTTTGTGCTATTCCTTATATTCCACATATGAGTGAAACCATATGATAACTGTCTTTCTCTGCTTAGCTTATTTCACTTAGCATAATCCCCGCCAGTTCCATCCATATCAATGTAAATGGTAGGCATTCATCCTTTCTGATGGCTGAGTAGTATTCCATTGTTTTTATGAACCACATCTTCTTTATCCATTCATCTGTTGAAGAACATCTCAGCTCCTTCCACAGTTTGGCTATTGTGGACATTGCTGCTATGAACATTGTGGTGCATGTGCCCCTTCTTTTCACATTTGTATCTTTGGGATAAATACCTAGTAGTGCAATTGCTGGGTCATAGGGTAGCTCTATTTTTCTTGTGGAACCTCCCTGCTGTTTTCCAGAGTGGCTGTACCAGCTTGCATTCCCACCAACAGTGTCAAAGGGTTCCCCTTTCTCCACATCCCTATCAACATTTGCTGCTTCCTGGGTTGTTAATTTTAGCCATTCTAACTGGTGTAAGGTGGTATCTTATTGGGTTTATGACTTATATTTCCTTGATAACAAGTTGTGTGGAGCATTTTTTCACGTGTCTGTTGGCCATTTGTATGTCTTCTTTAGAGAAATGTCTTCATTTCTTCTTCCCATTTCTTCACTGGATTATTTGTTTTTGGGGTGTTGAGTTCGGTAAGTTCTTTTCTTTCTTTTCAACTTCTTTGATTGCTTGTATTATATTCCTCTGTCCTGAATATAGCTTTTTGTGCCTGGGCATTCCTTTATCCTTTGAGTAATAGGAAGCAACTGCCCAGAAAGCTGATTATGAAGGTCGCTAAAGAACCAGAGGAGTAAATTCGAAGTTTGGTGCCAGTTAACTCAGCTTTCTAGAAGTCACACTCTAGATAATTGTTAATATATAATAATTAATATAATAAAAATAATAAATTTGATTCTCTCTCTCTGGGAACTGGAAGAGGGTTTCTCCTGTTCCTGTTCAATTTGGAACATAGATGTGATGCTTGGGGATGAGGCAGCCATTTTGTAACCATAATGATATTAGAATCTTGGGAGAAAAAAAATGACATATGTAATTTTTTTTGTTTGGAGCTTTGGTGCTTGTAAGTGCAGATTATATACTATAATTACAGGTAGTATCACCAGCTATAAGACCTGGTGATAGTTATCAGCAGCTCAAATTCTGAAGTGAAATATGGCATACACATTATTCATGTAGGAGTGTTTCCAGACTTTCGTTTTCCTCTGCCTGCCAAGAGGATTCTGATTTCTGTGGGTCATAAAGGCTGTCTCTGCAGCCTTTGAGGAGAGCTGCATTGATAGAAGGATTCTTTTTGTCAGACACAAGGATGATGACAGAAAGGACAATAGTCTTGCAGGTAGGTCAGGAAGAAAAGTTTCTTTTTTTCTGTTTTTTCAGGGATTGTGTATTAAAGAGATATGAGAGCAGCAGTGGCATGTGAGGAAAGTGGTTATAAGGTTCAAAAGGCCCACATATGGCAGGTACTGACAGTTTAGAAACTTGATGCTATCTAGTCCCTGCTTCTCTTGCCTTTCTAACATAGAGTCTGGAAAGCAAGGTGCTCAATGTCTTGAGCCTCTTTGTAGGTAGGAGGGCCAATAAACAATATTCTGCCTAGAAAGATATGGGATAAAATGTATAGGGAGGCAAAAATTACATTTCTGAATAAAGCCTTGCTAGGAGAAAACTCTTGATCCATTTCCTGTTATCCCTCTAGAATATGGAATATCTTGCAAACACGACGATGAAAGAGCTTTACCTTTCGTGGGTGGCAAGATAGGAGAGAAAAGGAGTACCATGGTGGATCTCCTGCACTGAAATGGGTTTGCCTACCTGTGGACTTTGTGAAATGAAAAATAAGAAAAAAGGAAAATCTCATGTATCAGATAGAGGCCCGACAGACACAAGAGGTGGACTCAGAAGTCTTTAAAATTATTTAATGAAGAGACTCTTTGCAGAGATGTGAGAGAGGATAAAGGAAATGGGTTGGTCAGGATTCTTCAGAGAAATAAAACCAATAGGTTCTTTCTTTCCTTTCTTCCTTCTTTCTTTCCTTCTTTCCTTCCTCCTTCCAGCCACCACCTCCCTTGCTTCCCTCCTTTCCCCCCCACCCTCCTTCTTTTTCCCTTTCTTCCTTTCCTTCATTTTTTCTTGGAAGCCGTTTATGTGATTATGGAGGCTGACAAGTCTAAAATCTGCAGGATTGATGTCTCAGTCCCAGTCCAAAGGCCAGCAGTGTGCTATAGAGCCAAGAAGAGCTGATGATTTAGCTTGAATGCATCAGGCAGGAGGATTCTCTCTTACTTGGGGAAGAGTCAGCCTTTCTGTTCTATCCAGGTCCTCAACTGGATTGGATCAGGCCCACTCACATTAGGGAGGACAATCCGCTTTATTTGGTCTACAAATTTAACCATTAATCTCATCCAAAAACTCCTTCACAGACACACTCAGTAATGTCTGACAAAGTATCTGGCTACCCCATGGCCCATGCAAGTAGACAAATAAGATCAACCATCCCAGGAACAAACGAGATAGTCTAACACCCAGGGATTAGAAACAGTGGGATTCTGATATGTTAAGTGAGGGAACAGTATTCAGAAGAGCCAGAACTTGAGTCAGAGAAGAGGTGCTACCTCATATGACCTGTGACTACAAAGGAAAGAAGCTCTGCCAGAAATATAGCTGTGCAAGTAAGGGGCTGGGGGTGGAGATTATGGGAAATAATACATACGTGATCCTGTCTCTTCCCACCTAAGCCAGAGGGTACAGCTTGGATGACGCTGTCCATGCAGGTCAGCCTTCTGGGACACAGAGCAGCTCAGAGACTGGTGCAAGTAGGGAGATTAAGATTAACCAGAACACTTCAATAATTTAAGCCATTCTGTAAATAATGACTTCATTATATATAGAACTAGCTTCATCAAATTAGTTTAAAAAAGCCAAGGTAGGGTAATTCAGCCACTCAGTCAAATGTGATCCTTGATACAGAAGGTGACAAATGAGATTTTTGGTTGCTGGACTTTGTGTCCTTGATTGAAATGCTATTCAGATTGGACCATTCAGATGATGCTTTATATGTGTTTGCCAACTAAGGCAGGCTTCAGTCTGGTTTGCTAGGAACAAACAAATACAGTGGCTTGCCTTATTATTTATATATTAAAAGGTTTGCACATCTTAAATTTTCCTCATTGGAATAATACAAGTAACAAATATAAATTAAAAAGTTGCATATGGTTTTTGAGAATCATAAAATTAGTGTCAAATTCTCACTAAAGGAATATGGAATAAATATTTAAATGATATTGATTTTAGGGGAACCAAAGTATCACTCTCCCTTGTTCTGATGTTGGATCGAAGGTTCTAGCTAATGCCTACTTTATGGGCTGAGGCATTCTAACATTGGACGAGACAGTTTGGGATTGTGGTTGGGTGACTTATGATCCAGCTTTCCTGGAGTTGGCTAAGGCAGACATTCAGTTCAGTTGCGGGAATCATCCCATGGGGCAGTATCTGGATCTTCTGGGACTCCAGCTGCTTCCTGCAGGCCTTGGAGTTTGGCTGAGGAAGAAGGTAGCAGCTCAAATTTATATGACGTAGACCTTATCTACGTCATATAAATTCTTATTCATATGATGGGTTGGGAGTGCTGGCTTTTCTGCTCTTGGAGAAGGCAGACTATTTTCAGTGCTACCACCAAGTGATTTATCTGAAGGGTGGGCAAATATTTACATGGAATGAGCTATTGACTCCTAATTCCTAATTTGAAGGCAGACAGGGCTCAGGGTTATCTGACTCTGCTCTGACTAAAGCCAAGTATCTTTAAACATGTGGGTGTGGCAGTCCAGGAGACAAACAAGCCAAGGATCTGATTTGCACAGAGAAAAATAACAAGTCAACTGACCCAAACTTGGCAACATTTACATTGTTATTAAATAGCACTGACTCATTGTAGCTGTGGTCATTTCCAAGTGGCCAGAAGGATTGGGTGAAGTAACAGGAATCCCACAGTGTGTGACCATCACCTACATTGGATTGGTATGGCTCCTGGAATGCTTTAAACCTGTCTCAAATACACGAATGCATGTTCCTTTGGGATATCAAGGCTCAGCAGCACATAGAGACCCCTATATCCTGGAGAGCTTAGGTTTTTAAATAGACCATCATATTGGCACGGTCTAGATTCTGAGAACTGGATGTTCTGTTAAGGATAGTATACCACTTGGAGGATTCACAGTGTCTACCTCCTTTATGGTGAAATGTTTGGTGGGTAGAGTTCTGTGGCAAGGACTATTGAGATAATCATGGAATTTTGACCAATTGTAGTCACTATAAATTATATGGATCACTGGGGATTTTCTCTTAAACTATATTTTCTTTTTCATCTTGTTGCATTTTTAATTGTTTGAGTTGTTAGCATGAAAATCCACTACTTTCTGCATGGGTATGAAAAGCATGATTTTTGTGCTAATTGTTCAGAGCTTTTGGTTGGTATTACATGTATAGGCCATATAAGGTATTTGTTTGTTTATTTATATATTTATATACTTATTTTATTTTTATTTTAAGTAAAATCTACCCCCAACGTGAGGCTTGAGCTCATAACCTCCAGATCGAGAGTGGCATGCTCCACTGGCTGAGCCAGCCAAGTGCCCCAGTGCAAGGCATTTAGATCTCATTGCTCTATCTCAACATCAAGCTGACATCTAGAAATAACTGAAGCAAATCAATTCTTTTCTGTTCAATCTCTCGAGAACACACAGAGAGGATACATTCATAATGTCCAGTTAAGTGTCTTAGAAATCTTTCCCCACATTTTGGTTATCTGCTGCTATATAACAAACCGCCCCAAATTTAGTTGCTTAACATCAGTAACTGGGTTGATGAGATCAGCTGGATGGGAGTTTTCTTCTCATGCTGTTGGCAGGTACTGCAGTCATTTGGAAACTCATTTGGCTGGAACACCCAAGATGGCTCATTCACGGGCCTGGCGGTAGGTGCTGGCTGTCAGCTGTGAGCTCAACTGAGATGTTTCATCAGAACGTCTCGGTTCTCTTCATTTTGGCCACTCTCTGAGGTTGGGCTTCTCACAGCATGGCAGCCAGGTTCAAAGAGGGAATGTTCTAAGATTGTGTAAGAGGCCACTGCAGATCTCTCTGGGCTCAGCTTTGGAAGTTACACTGTATCACTTCTGTCACATTCTATTGGCCAAAGCAGATCACAGATTCAAAGAACAAAAGAAGACTCTCCCTGTTGGTAGGTGTAGTGGCAACATTTGTGGCAACATCTTATCTGCTATAGCTGGTCTTTCTTAATATCTCCTCCACATGGCAGCTGCTTCCAAATTTTTCTCCTCTCACTCTGTGTCCAGACCTGCCTTGCTCCAACTCTGTCTCTCACATTGTTTCTTTCACTTCCCCTTTCCTTCCTTTCCAACCTCTGCTATTTCCAGTGCTGACCCAGCTAGACTTTCAGTTCATTGGGTATTTCTTCCTTACTCACTCATGTTGGTGTTCATAATGTTAGTTTTTCAGGATTAATGACATAATACTTCTTAACGGGAACAAGCAGGAGTGGAGAGTGGATGTGATTTTAAATTTTGTTCCTATTCTATGTTTAGGAGACACAGAGCATAATGGGAATTGATTCTGGTTTAACCGCAAATGACGTCAGTGGATTTTTAGCACGTGACACTAGAGGAAGTCTAGCAGAGAAGATATTTGACTCGGGACTGAGTCCTGGAGATTACCTGAGGCACATCTTGATGGGATGGATGGCAATGGTATTTGTTGGGTACCATGTTAACTTGAAGAGCGATGGTGCTGGTCCTAGAGAAGTCCTAAAGAGTTTAATTGTGACTTGAGACATTTTAGGAGTCGATCCCTTGCGGAACTTAGTTTCTTGAACTTTAGACAATGAACTTTAGAAAAATAAACTTTTCAGCAGGTCTGTCCCTAATATTGTCTCCAGAACAAGAGTGCAAATTTAAGCCCACAAAGCACGTCTATTAAAAAATTATAATACAAGTGAGTAATATATTAAATAAAATTTGTTCTGTTCTCCTCCCTTAACAGATATACTTTTAGATTGACCTGGGAAGCTGGTGGGCACAAATTCCTAATTCTCATATTTCTCAGAGTTCCACGCTAAAATGTGACATCTTGATATTTTAAGAGATGGCCAGCTTCCCTTTTCTCCCTTACTACCAGAGCTCTCTTGGTCTAAGAGGGACCTCAGCAAATATGTGTGGGCACTTCAAAGCTGTATCCAGTGTTCCTAAATACAGCAGCCCCTTTGCCCTGAGAGATGCAAATGGCCAGTGCCATCTGCTTTCAGGAGGCACACATGGCCAAGAGTTTCATTCTGGCCTTGGAAGCAGGCTTAGTGATGTCTGGGTAAGGAATTCCAGGGTCCCAGATACACAGAGCCTCGTTCGTAAGTGGAGGCATAGGTTCTGGATGAGCAAGTTTGGTTCCATGAGCTTCTTGACTTGGGAAGGCCATGTGGTAGGAAGGGGCCAGAATGAGCCCGCTAAAACATAGGTCATGGTGTAGGGGCCTCATCCAGGTCAAGGGCAACACTGCTTTTAGCCATGGGTGTGCAAACATTCAACCTATTTCTTCCCACAGGTACAGCAGTCAGAATCCCTCTCTGCACTTTTCTTTCATTGTGGAAATCCTCAAAGGAATGAGACCATTGGGGGTTGGATTGGAGAGTGAACGGATGGAATATCCGGAGGTGAGTGAGAAAATGAAGGGGCCGAACTGCCTGTGGACATCTGCTGGGAGGGAATTGGGGGCTGAGTCAGTGCAGAGGCATGGGACGGACCATGTGACTTTGGTAGCATATGGTTCTTATCCAATGAGGCCACCTTAGGTAGATCGCCTTCCTGGGACTCTAAGGGTTTAGATTTTTGAAACAGTGTAGTAATCATAGAATACCCATGTGTAAGCTGTACATATGAGGTCCAAAATATTGAATGGTTTTTAAAGGCATTTCAAGCAGTCCTTCCTGCCCGGAGGTTAAAGGAAGGAGAAGGTTCTGTACTGGATGTCCTGAACCCCCTTTCGGTCTTGACCTGATTCAGCTTCTTTGGAACTGCTTTCTGTGTATACATATGGGTAATTGTTTATATCTGGTACTTTCTGAGTCATGGTTTGTGCAGGTTCCCATCATCAGATATATATTTAAGTTAATCTGCAGAATGTTTCCTAGTCATTTTTTGTGATTAGGGCCGTGTGTGTGTGTGTGTGTGTGTGTGTTTGTGTGCGTGTGAGAAGGGTTGTGGTTTGGACCTCTGGAATTCACCACCACTCAATCATTTCCTCAAGTTCAAGACTTCCTCTGCCTACTGATAACACTGTCAATGCCATGTTGGACTAAAGTACAGGTGAAGATTAAGTGAGGCTTTTTTTTGGGGGGGGGAGGGTGGAGAGAGTGAGTGGGGAGGAGGAGAGGGAGAGGGAGAGAGAGAATCCCAAGCAGGCTTCATGCCCAGCGTGGAACCTGACATGGGGCTCACCACCCCGAGGTCATAACTGAGTCTAAACCAAGTGTCAGATGCTTGACCGATTGAGCCACCCCAGCTTTCCGGGGAGCCATTCTGAAGGCTACAGCAGCATACTACGTGGGCCCCTGGTCTTCAGAACAGAATGTGGGTTATCTTTTTTTTTTTTTCCTTCTGTTGTCCCTAAGCATTGTGTAGTCCATAAAACCTGACCTTCTGCAACTCAGGCTGGCTTCAGTTTTTAACTAAATTCTTTTGTGACTCCAGGACTACCACTGAAGTCAAGGTTGTGCATTTTGGGTCATCAGGGATTTTTCTTTTTTTTTTTTGTTTTGTTTGTTTGTTTGGGAAAAATGGACTGTGGGGCTGGAAAAGGGATGGAAAGCCAGTCATGTGTGTATGTGTGTGTGTTTGTTCATGTGAATGTGCACACATGTATTGTACATACTTGGGTGCCATGAGGCTGCACCTGGAATCAATCAGGGAAATTCAGGGTGGAGTTGAGGAAGTGACTATCTCCCAGGCTTGCAGAGTATTAGGAAATACAGAGTTTTCAACATGGGAGAGAATGGTTTGCACATAGCAGTTCCCCCGGGAAATTAAAACTCAATAAAAGAATCAGAACATATTCCTTCTCTTAGTTTTATACTTCTTCCCCTTTATTTGGATATGAAAGGGTAGAAAAGAGAAAATTATTTTTATTTTGCAATTTACAGCTCCCAAAAAGTCAGGGTATAAGAGGTAGTCATGTATTTATTGAATCTAAAACAATAAAATTTTTCTGATTGAAAATATATCCCAGTCAGCACGAAATGGTTTTGTCAGTTCGTACCATTTGTCTCAATTCACTGAGTTATGAGGCAGATTTCAAAAAGTGCTGGTAAAATCAGAAATGTTATCTGAGAAAAAATTCACCCACTGTTATCTCTTAGAAAGGATTGCTTTTTTATTCCAGATTGAGTAGAATGAGCCAGACAGCACAAGTACATTTTATACAGATTCCAGGGAGGGGATCTGAGATGGGGAAAAGGCAGGTCTGGGTATAATATTTTTCAGAGGACTTGAGTTACCAGGGGCTGGCTTGTGTGCGTTGGGGATCTGGAAGGAACAGGTGAAGGTACTTCAAAGAAAACAAAGAATAGAACCAAGTTTTGACTTTATAATCTTTTCTGGAGTAAACCCTGCATGTTTATTTATTGTCTTTCACAAATAGTTATTAGTGCTTTCTGTATGCCAATTGTTACAAGCTATTTAATAATATTAACTGCTTTAAACCTCAAATGATGAGGTGGTTATGACGAATACCACCCTTATCATACAGGTGAGGACGAGGAGGGAGGGAGGTTTTTTGCCCAGGTGATATCAGTAGCCATGGCTTAAATCTCGGTGCTGTCTCTGACTCAGCAGTCTTACCACTACGCAAATGGCCCGCCATGCATGGACAGTACAGCCATTATGCATATCAGGGTTCCCAGAGAAGCAAATTGTACTCACCCCTCCACCTTAAATTTTTCTTTTAGAAAATCTGAGGATGACGATGTATCTTGATGGTTTTTGAGTTGCGTTCAGTCTTACTCTTCTCTAGTTACCATCTTTCCATGCAGGCATGACATTCTTCCCTGGTTCATTCATTCCTCCTTCCTTCGCTCCTCTGGTAAGTTATTCATTCATTCCTGTGCACAGCAAGGTGTGCTGCTCCCTTCTGTAGTCTCTATCTAATATCTGAAGGCAGAAGGGCTTGTGTGTATACATATGGGTAATTGTTTATATCAGACTGCTTCTGTTTATAAGAGGTGAGTATTTCTGTTTCTGTTTATAAGAGGTGAGTATTTCTAGGAAAGATAAACTAGAAACTATAATTCAGTAAAGTTTTATTGAGCACTTACTACATGGTAGGTATTATGTTGAGTACCTTGCCAGGATTTGTCCATTTAATACTTACTTCAAATGTCAGAAGTAGCTACTGTTAATGCCTTCATTTTATGAATGAGAAATCAGGATTAGGAAAGTAAAAGCAGCAGAAGAAAAACCAGCAAAAACAGAAAAAACACCTAGAAATTAGATTTAAAGCAGTGCTCAGACTGTGTGCCTAGAATCCTGGATTTGGCTTTATTAATGTAGATACCATAAAATGGCACATAAACAAGCTATAGATAAGCATCAATTGATGCAAAAGCAAGACCCTAATATAGAATATAAATTAGTTTTTTCAGTTTAAATTTTTATCTTCTTTTTTTAGTTAATTAAACTTAAAAAAAATCAAAGTTTTAAATATATACAGAAAGTGCATATACCCTAAAATACAGAACTCACTGGGTGTTTAACCAACTGATCACTCCCTTATAATCAGCACTCGGATCAAGAACAGAATATGGCTAATACCTAGAGACTTCTTTTGTCCCCTTCTAGGCACTGTCCCTCAATTCTCAGGGATAACCACTATCCTGACTCAGGGATAACCACTATCTTGACTATCTTGACTACTACAGCATTGATTGATTTCACCTGCTTTTGTTCTTCATATAAATACAAGCACATAGTTTTATACTTTTGTCTTGGGCCTTTTTCACTCAGATTACATTTGTGAGATTCGTCCATGCAGCTAATTTTACCTTGTTCATCTTATTGTATCACACTGTGGAATATACCATAACCTACTCATTCTACTGTTGACAGGCATTTGATTAGTTTCAGTTTGGGGCACTAGCAAACAGTTCTATCTTAAATGTGCTAGTACATGTCTTTTAGGGACCATATATTAGTTATTTTTATTAACTATTATGAGTGTCTCTAGCACTCATCTTGCAGCATAATGGCTTAGTCAGAAAGAGGTTAAGAAGAAGATTATGAGTTATTAGCATGTATTAAAAACTAATGTCAAGAGTGAGAAAGTATGGCAAAGCATAAATAAAAAAAATAGATCTCAGTAGAGCTGGCCATTCGTTCTCTGGGTCAAACCACGTTGTATGAATCTGTGCATTTAAAAAATCAGAAGCACTCCATAACTCACAGATAAAAAGAAGACCTAGGATGTTTGGCTGTGGGAGGATTCTGCTGGAGTTTCTAGAAGGATGAGAGATGTGATGGGTGAAACCATGTCTTGTGAACCTGTGCCTTTAAAAAATCAGAAGCACTCTGTAACCCACAGATAAAAAGAGGACCAAGTATGTTAGGCCATGGGAGGATTCTGCCAGAGTGTCTAGAAGGATGAGAGGTGCGATAGTGCCTCCACGCTGAGGCTGTGATTACCCAGAGCAGATTCTACATAGTCATTCAGAAGGTGTAATGGGTTTTCAGGGCCACATCTGAGTTAGGAGGAAGAGTCTGTCAAGACTCACCAACCCACTCTCCACAGACCAAAGGGTTTAGTGGAGAACAGGATGAGCAATTTTAAACAAGAGCCATTGGTAAAGAGTAGATGACTATGGTCCCAAATAATCACAATTGGATACAGTCTGCATGTATATCATATGGGAATAAACAACATAATAGGAAATAGGGCATGATGTGGTTCTGAATGTGATTTTAATGTCCAGGGGGAAACTGGGTATTAACAGGTTCTTCTAGGTGAAGGTTACAACTCGGAAGAGAAAGAGGATATGGATCGAGAATAGTTGGAGATGCAGATATTACCAAAATGTATGATTTGAGTTTTAGAGTCATCAGTGGCTCACAAGAGACAGAGTTGAAATGCTAAGTACTGGGAGAAATATGTAGGTCAGATTTGTTGACCTGATAAAATTGGCTTTACATTTATTTGAAGGGGTGGGGGAAACATTCAGAAGCTAAATAGCGTGCTTTTGACTGACTATGCACAAAAATAAATGGCAGCAGGAATGGAGGTAATTTTGCCCAAATCAGAGCATTGAAGATGGACATGCCATCTTTGAGAAGGTAGAGCAGGCAGCGCGAGTGTCAGTGAAATTTAGTGTTAACAGACACCTTAGAGATTATCTGGTCCAATCTGCACATTTTATAGATAAGTAAAATGGAAACTTGAAGAGGCTGAATCAGGCTTTCAGGTCAGGCTGTCTGGGTTCAAACTGCAGCTATCAGATGGACTCTCTGTGTCCAATTTTCATTTGTAAAACAGGATAATAATTACATCTATCTCAGAGTTGTTTTGAAGATTAAATGACATAATCTATGTAGTGCTTAATGAGTGTCTGACATAGAGTCAGAGTTAGCTACTGGTTTTCAGTGACTCACAGCTTGTTAGCAGTAGTGTAACTAAATTTCCGCGGCTTGTTAGCAGTAGGGTTGTAACTAGACCCCAAGTCTAGCAGGTTCTCAAATTTCCAATTTAATGTCAACCAGCCACATCACACTGTTGTACATTGCTGCCACTGCAGAAACCCTGTTTCTTTGCTCTGAGTCCAGAACCAGTTTTGGGGCAGACAGGACAGGTAGATGAGACCAAATATAATCAATTCTTTTACTCCTTAAAAGTGGATTGGAGGTTATGACTTAGATATAGGACAGCAACTGAATTCCTGCCCAATTTACGTGCCTCCTCCCACTTGCCCTAATTTGAACTTTGGTGGAGCACACAGAAAGGAAAATGTATCAGCAACTAAGACTGCTATCTTGCTGGGATAGGAAAGAAGAAAGAAAATACAACAGAGGGGGAGAAAGGAAAAGATTTCAAATCCCTCTTGTATAGAAATTTTGAAATATTAGTTCTATTTAGTCAAGAAATATGGACCCATGACTGTCATCCACCAACTAGATGATTCAGTCTACCATCAGAGGTTGATTACTTGGAAGGTCTCTTTGGGAGATGACCAAGAGTTGGTCAGAAAAAAGAGGGGAGAAGGGACATTCTGGGAGGAGGGAACAGTGTGTGAGTAAGTCACTCTTGAAGCTCAAAACAATGATGTGAATGTAGACTCTGGGAGGAGGGATGTCAGCAAATCAGGGGTAGGGCATCATCTTTCTCCTCCAACTTCTTCCAATACTGAAGGAGCAAGTCAAGATTTAAAAATTACCACCATGATATAGAAACGAAGGGAAAATAATTTGACTTCATTCAACAAATAGGCAACAATTGTGTTTTAAATGCAAGCCACTTTGCAACACTATTTTTCAAGGTCTCCAGTGGCATGCAATTGCACCAAAATAAAATCTAAACCTCTTACCATGACTTTCAAGGTTATACCTGATCTGTACTTGGCCTACCTCTCTTTCTCCCTTACTTGCTATGATCTACCCACTTAAGCCTTTCTGTTCCTTGGGCATGCCAAACTTGCTCCTGCTAGAAGGCCTGTAGGCACTACATCCAGATCTGCTTTCTTCTTTTTTTTTTTTCTTTTTTTTTTTTTTAAAGAAAAAATTTTAGAATCCTTTTATCCCCAGCTTTATTGGAGCTCTTATTGACATATGACCTATGTGAGTTTAAGGTACATAATATGATGATTTCATACATGTACATGTTGCAAAATGATATGACCACAATCAGGTTAGTTAACATATCTGTCCTCTCACATAATTATCATTTGTGTGTGTGTAATAATGTTTGAAATATACTCTCTTCACACTTTTTGAATATATAATACAGTATTGTTATAGTCACCACGCTGTACATTATATCCCTAGAACTTATTTATCTGATAGATGGAAGTTTGGATCTTTTGACCACCTTCACCCATTCCCCCCGCCCCTCGGGCCCCAGTCCACTACCATTTTACTGTTTCTTTGAGTTCACTTTTTTAGATCCCTCATATAAGTGAGATCATATAGTATTTGTCTTTCTCTGTCTGACTTAGTTTACTCAACATAATGCCCTCAAGGTCCATTTATGTTGCTGCAAAGAGTAGAATTTCCTTCTTTTTCAATGGCTGAATAATATGTCACTGTCTGTGTTTGTGTGTGTGCAGTTATAGATACAGAACAGATCTCTTTGAGATAGTGATTTCATTTCCTTCCGATACAGACTCCGAAGTGGAATTATAGTATCAAATGGTAGTTCTACTTTTAATTTTTTGAGGAACCTCCAAACTGTTGTTCATAGTGGCTGCACCAATTTACATTCCCACAAATAGTGCACAAGTGTTCCCTTCTGTCCACATCCTCACCAACACTTGTCTCTTGTCTTTTTAATAATAGCTTTCCTAACAGGTGTACCATGCTATCTCATTGTGGTTTTGATTTGCATTTCCCTAATCAGATGTTCTTAATGCTGTTTTTTCATGCCATGCAGACTGCAGCTCAAGTATCAACACCCAAAAAGGTTTTGTCTTACCACCCTGTCTGTATTACTCTTCCCATCACATTATTACTAGACTATTTTGTATATTTTACTAGTAGCAGTTAACAACTGAAATTATCTTGTTCATTTATTTGTTTACTTGCTCATTGTCAGGCTTTACCCACTAAAATTAAAACTTCTGAGAAGAAACAAGGGATCTTTCTTGGGTCCTTCATTGCTGAGTTTTGGAACCCGAAGACTGCTGGCATACAGTAGGCTCTTGAAGAATGTTTTCTTTTTTTTAAGATTTTATTTATTTATTTGACAGAGAGAGACACAGCGAGAGAAGGAACTCAAGCAGGGGGAGTAGGAGAGGGAGAAGCAGGCTTCCCACTGAGCAGGGAGCCCAATGCAGGGATCCATCCCAGGACCCTGAGATCATGACCTGAGCTAAAGGCAGATGCTTAACAAATGAGCCACCCCGGTGCCCCATTGAAAAATGTTTTTTTAATGAGTGACTAAATGAGTAAATAAATGGATGATTGAATATACTGGATAAGCACCAGAGACTTCAAGATCAACAATGTTTCCTTCAAGAACTCACAGTCTACATAATTAATTTTAGTGTGACATGCTAGGTGTTAGTAGAGGTACGTGCAAATGTTCTGGAAGAACAGAGATGGAGAACTGGAAGGCTTTAGAGAAAAAGTGATTACTAAGTATATCTCCTTAGGGGATGACAGAGAGTTGGCCAGAGAAAGAAGGGGAAAAAGGACATTCTGGGCAGAGGGAACAGTGTGGGAAAAGCCAGTTCTTGAAAACCAAAACAAGGAAAGGAGAGCAACCCCAAGCACTTGAAAACGTCATTCTGGCCTTTTGTGAAATGAATTTTAAATACAACTAAAACGAAGAAGAGCCATTCTAAATAATAAGTCCCCTAACAAGAAAAAAGTCATCTAAGAGGCTCTTGGATACACTTAGATTTTGATAGAAGAATGAACAGAATATTGATGGGGGGAATAGGGGAGGGCCTCTTGGAGAAGTGGAATGAGAATTAAGAATTCTGTGAAGTCAGAAGGAACTGTAGGTTAGAAAAAAATCTAAAGCCAAAAAGGACTCTCACACCCTCAGTAAACAAACAAACAAACAAACAAACCAATATGAAGAGGCAGTTGCTTCACTTAATGGAAGTTAACATAATAACTGACAGAAAGAAAGAAAAATTTTCAGACTAGATGTGTTATAAGCAACAGAAAATAAAGATCAAGGTAGATGAGTGCCATTTCAATTTTTTAAAAAGATTTTATTTATTTATATGACAGACAGAGATCACAAGGAGGCAGAGAGGCAGGCAGAGAGAGAGAGGGGGAAGCAGACTCCCCGCTGAGCAGAGAGCCTGATGCGGGGCTCGATCCCAGAACCCTGGGATCATGACCTGAGCTGAAGGCTTTAACCCACTGAGCCACCCAGGCACCACCATGAGTGCCATTTTATATGAGTTTATTCTTCCAGACTAAAAATACATTTAAATTAATGAAATGGTTAAAGTTTTGGTAATGGAGAGATTTGCTGATTTCTCTGTAATATGTAGAATGAGAGAAGGAAGTATGAGAACAAATAATGGCAAGTACAGAAGAAAAAGATTACTGCCCATCCAGGAATGACTTATATAGGATATTGTACTTAATTCTGGTTTCAGAGCACACAGAAATTACTTTTAATCCCCCCAAAATACCCTTTCAGATTATAGTAACTGTACCTAATTTCAGACATTTCCTGCCATGGCTTTGTTGTAAACATTTGGGCTTAGATTATTTTAAAATACTTATACATACTTTCCATTAAATGTTCCTAAATCTCAGATATTGCTCCAAAAGGTGCCCTTTGACTGAACTGGAAAATATCAGAAATCTTTCAAAAACCACTATACTTTGATTTGGACATTGATCCCTTAATGAATATTAAAGAATGATTGTGAAATATTGAGATTTAAGGGACTTGTTCTCAACTATAGGGGAAACCATCATTCAGCTCACAGAGACTGGCTCTTCCACTTCTAATTACTTGGCAGGAAGTATGTGTTCTGAATATCGGTAGTACCTATGCACATTTATGACACATAACTGGATTTTTTTGATGTCTTTAAAAGGCAACATCGAGAAATGATTAAAACATCCCTGGGGAAATGTGAAGAACTCTTTGAGTCACAAAATTACCCCCAAATAGAGCATGTTCAAAGGGACTTTTTGTCCCCATAGTGAATACAATTATTATTTTTCATGCAAACTACATATACTTTTGCAACTTAGAATTTAGCAACTCATCTAAACCACTGAACGTTAGGAAGTATTCCTGCTCAGTTTCTTAGAACTTTCACTGTTCCCTTTTCTTCTGAAGCCTGTTGTTATGAACATATATGTCAGAAATGGTTTATGGGCTTCAGGATAAGTTTTGGTCCATGTTGTTCTTCAAAATCTTCCTGTGCTGATTCAAGACTGCATCGAAAACAAATTTATGAGTTGACATGGTTGAGCTGTAAAGACCTGATGTAAAAGTTTTAGATTGTTTCAAATAAATTGCTTCACTGATTAAAAGAAAAAAAAAATGACCTCACTGAATTTCACACCTCTTTCTGTTCAAGTGAGTTAATTTTACATCTCTTGATGTAAAGACATTCAACATTAAGACTTACTGAATTTAAAATTACAAACAGGGAGGAAGTTTTTTCTTTTTTTCTTTTTTTTGCCTTCAAGACAATAGGTATTCATTTAGCAATACTAATTATATTCCAGATGATTGATGTAATTTTTGTCTCAAAAATAATTTTTCTAATCAGTAGCCTTTTAAGTTATATTTCCTGAACACATAAGGTCTCAAACCATAAGAATATGCACTCAAGATATGCCAAAAACTAAGTTTTTCTGTTAAGTTCAAGAACTAC
Source organism: Mellivora capensis (assembly GCA_004024625.1). Taxonomy (NCBI): domain Eukaryota; kingdom Metazoa; phylum Chordata; class Mammalia; order Carnivora; family Mustelidae; genus Mellivora; species Mellivora capensis. The sequence continues at coordinate 18,932 of PISX010016139.1, forward strand.
TTGGGGCGCCTGGGTGGCCCAGAGAGTTAAGCCTCTGCCTTCAGCTCAGGTCGTGATCTCAGGGTCCTGGGATCGAGCCCCACATGGGGCTCTCTGCTCAGCGGGGAGCCTGCTTCCCCCTCTCTCTCTCTGCCTGCCTCTCTGCCTACTTGTGATCTCTGTCTGTCAAATAAATAAATAAAATCTTAAAAAAAAAGAACTACTAAAGAAGAATCTATACACATTGGAAGAATGTGTGAATATTCTTGAACTGTTTCCTGTCAACCTTACAGTGAGAAGGGAAGATTTTCTAGGAGGGTATTGAGAGGCTCTGTAATATATTGGAGCAATCCTAGAAATACTATCAATAAATAGGACCAAGCATGTTGAAATGTTCCAAGAAGGAAAGATTATCTGGGGGAAAATATGAAATAAAAAGAGAGGGGAACTGAAGTCAATATAAGACTTATGATAGGAAACAAGATACTTAGACACTTCTGTAATGGCTATCTGAGACCAATCTCTTGCTGTAGGGTCGACTGTGGTTGTTACTCAAAAGGCAAAGATTGCTTCCAGTACACAACAGGACAGAGTAATGCTCCGTGTCCATCCTCCTTCCCTCCTTCCCCACCCTCTTTCTCTCCCCTCCATCTTTTCCTTCCTTCCTCTCCTTTGAACACTTGCCATGCTCTCTCACCATGGTGAGTGCTAGCAATTGTATGTTAACCAAGTGAGGCTCCCTGCTCTTCTGGAGTCTGTAATATACAGGTATACAAGTGGTGTCAGAGAAGGGGATGTCCTTGAATCTGTGCCTTGGTAGAGTCTCCAAGTGCACATGACTGATTTCTTCTCTTGGCTGTATCTTTAAATGTTTACTTGCTATTAGAGCTTCTCTGTTAAAATAATTACATGCTCAAGACTTTCAAATGTTAAAAAAAAAAGTCCATGCTAAATTTTTGACTCCCTTTCCCCCCCCCATCTTTTTCTTTTTAAAAGAGATGTGACACAGAGACTGGACAGATGGCTCCGGTCTATAATCCCTACCTGAAAGGACAAAAGGCCATTCTGAACTGAAAGCACCTGAGGGGTGGTGCTGTGGCTGGAGTCTCTTCCTGCTGGAGGGAAGATAAAGAGGGGACCTACTCTGTCAAAGTAAGACACAGGTCTTATCATATGCTCACTTAGTTCCCATCCTGTAGCGCACTCTGCTAGCATCAGGACCTGTGTTCCTCCAGCTCCTGTTAGCTACACCAGCTTGTCATAAAAAATAAGCCCACAGACTGAACATTTAAGTCTGTACACAGAAAGAAATGAGGAGGATGGTCCTCCTGTTGGTTATATATTCTAACCTCTAGAGGGAACTCAACCCCTCTAGAAGGAAATCCTCTGTCATTCCCCACTCCATATTCTACAAGAAAGATGCATGTTACACAAAGTGAGACAAGGTCACATAACTGGGCTTGGGTGATGAAAGAAGTAACAGGAAAGGAGTTCATATTTACCTTCAGCATGGAGTTTTCTTTTAATTTTGATCTCTCTCCATTTCTCTTCCCCACTTCCAATTTGGACCATTTCCCTTTTTGTTTTTTACTGCCTCTTTTGGAGGTTTTTCATTTTCAGGTAAGTTATCTGGCTTTGGACCCTCTTCTACTTCAGGAGAATCCTGGGCCTTACGAAGAGTCAGAAGTTTAGAATAAACGGAGGAGCAGTATGCCTTGGGTCGCAGGTGGTAGAAATTGGGTGGCTGTTTAGGTGCTGCTAAACAACATTTGGAGGTCAAAGTCCGAGCCCGTAGTAGAGTACCTGTGGCTCTCATGCTTTCTGCCATATAGAGAAATCTCTTTGAAGATCACTCTGCCAGGAATGGTTGCTTTAAAGAAGAAAGAATTCAGAAACTTGACTATCTTTTGATCAAAAACTGGACTAATTTCTACTCTTAATCTATTGGTTTAGAAACTTTAGGGCGACAGAACGTATATGGGTTAAGGTGGGTGAAATAGTATCTTAACTGTAAGGCTTTCTGAGTTCTTAAATTATCCATATCAAGATATGGAATATTTCAAATATCCCATAAGTTTCCCTATATCATCTTAGACAATAACCACCCCCTCTTTAGAATTAACCACTATTTTGATTTTTTTGTTGTATAGTAGTTCTGTTATTGAATTTTATATACTTGGAATCATAGCATATGCACACTTTTATGTCTGGCTGCCTTCGCTCAACATAAAGGCTCTGAGGTTTAACCATGCTTTGAGTGTGTATTTATTCCCTTTATTCCAGTGTAGCATGGCATTGTATTAGTATGCTTGAATTCATTTACTCATTTTCCTTGCTTGGGGCATTTGGATTGTTTCCAGTTTCTGATTATTTTGAATAAAGCTGCTTTGAATATTCTAATTAGGATTGGTATAGGAGTAGGATTCTGAATATAAACACATCTAACTTCAATAGGTTCTACCAAACAACTTTTCAAAGTGGTTGTATTATTTTGCCCCCCACCAGCAAGGTTTGAGAGTTTCATTTGCTTCATGTGCTTGCCAACACTTTCATTCTAACCTTTCTATTTTAGACAGTCTTTGGGCATATAGTGTATCTTACAGGGTTCAATTTGGTCTTCTCCTGATAAGTAATGGTAGTGAGACTTTTTTCATATTTTATTGCTTAATTTTCTTCTTTTGTGGATTACCTTTTCAAGGCTTTTAAAAAGTTGGGTTGCCTGTCATTTTATTATAGATTTGTGGGAGTTACCTCTATATTCTGGATACAAGTCCACTGTGGGATAGATTCAGAAAAAATATCTTTTTCCAGTCCGTGTCTTGCCTTTTCAGTCTCTAATGGTCTTCCCATAAACAGGTGTTCTTAATTTTAATGAAGTCATATGCATTTTTTCCCCATGGCTGCTGTAACAAATTACCACAAACTTAGTGGTTTAAAACAAAATATTTCTTTTTTTAAAAAATTTTATTTATTTATTTGTCAGAGAGAGAGAGAGCGAGAGAGCAAGCACAGGCAGACAGAGTGGCAGGCAGAGGCAGAGGGAGAGGGAGAAGCAGGCTCCCTGCCGAGCAAGGAGCACGATGTGGGACTCGATCCCAGGATGCTGGGATCATGACCTGAGCCGAAGGCAGCTGCTTAACCAACTGAGCCACCCAGACGTCCCAAAACAAAATATTTCTTATACAGTTCTGTGCATCAGAAGTCAGACACAGCTCTCACTGGGCTGAAATGAAGATGCTGGCAGGACAGTATTTCTTTCTGTGGGCTCTAGGAGAGAATTCATTTCTTTGTTTTTTCCAGCTTGTAGGAATGTAGCTTCTTCATTCCTTGGCTTATGTTCCCTTCCTCCGTCTTCAAAGTCAGCAACCTTAATCCCATCTCAACCTTAATTCCCATTTCCAGTGTAATCTAACATATTCACAGGTTCTGGGGATTGGGACCTGGACATCTTCGGTGGGCTATTATTCAGCCTACCACATCATATTTATCAATATTTTTTTATGGTGAGTGTTTTTGGTATTCTTTTTCAAAATCTCTGACTGTCCCAGGGTTATGAAGGTGTTCTCCTATGTTCTCCTCCAGAAGCTCCATTTATTTTAGCTTTCATGTTTAGATCTATAATCCATATCAAATTAATTTTGTGTATGGTGTGAGTTAAGAGTCACTTTTTCCCACTCATGAATATTCAATGTTCCCAGAACCATTTATTGAAAAGAACTTCTTTCCTCAACTGAATTGCTTTGTTTTGCTGTAGTTCAAGTTACTCTATAAAGGTAGATCTGTGTTTGGAATCTCTTCTGTTTCTTCTTTTATTACTTTCCTAGGGTGTCCTAAGTAATTACTACAGACTGGAGGGAGGGCTTAAGACAAAAGAAATGTGTCTCAGTTGTGGATGGTAGAAGTCTGAAACTCAGATCTTGCTGGACCAAGCTCTCTCTGTAGGCTGAAGGGGAGAATCATTCCTTCTTCTAGCTCCTGGTGGCTCTAGACATTTCTTGTCTTGGAGCTGCATGACTCCAATCTGTGCCTTCTTCCCAGTGGATCTGAATCTCAAATATCCCTCTGCTTTTCTCTTATAAGGATGCCTGCCATTGGATTTAGGACCCACCTTAACTTTAACTACATCTGTAATCTAATTACATCTCTTTTTTCAAATAAGATCATATTCACAGCCTCTAGATGTTGGAATACAGACATATCTTTCTGTGGCTATCACTCAACCCGCTGCATTTCTGTTTCATTGATCTACTTATCTATTCTCATACTTATACCCAACATCCAATGTCAATTATTGTAGTTTTAGAGTAGGTTGTAAAATTAAATTATATAAAAATTTCAACTTCAACGGCTAATCACTAGGGATCAGTTTCAAAGCAAAAGGATAAGTAACTTGCAGTGTGAGGCTAATGAAAAGGATACTTAAACACTTCCCTGTAATACAGCTTCATTATGAGGGTCCTCTTGGACATTAATAGAATTCTTGTATGTGGAGTTTTCACTGTTCTTCTGCCTTGGGAATATTGAACACTTCTTTGCTCAATTCTGTTTAACACATGCTTTAAATGAGCAGCTAAAGTCATTTTTTACTTTTATAATTGCTGGCTAGTTATTTGAATACTCCTGTTGTTCTTCTAGAAATAATAGGTATTTTGAGAGGAAGTAGGGGCTAATACCTGCAAGACACTTTAGACAACTACAAAGAAAGAGGTGCGCAAGGAATTTCAGGGTTCCTCCCCATTCTCATTGAGGTCCTCTGAGATTCCTCTCCTTTCCCCAACATGAATGCTACATCCTAGCTTGTCTTAACTGCGTGCCATTCTCTGAACACAATATGATCCAATCCTACCTCCATTCCATAGCTCTCACTGTTTTCTTGATGTCTTAGTCTACTCAGACTGCTATAGGAAAATACCATGGACTGGGGAGCTTACATGACAAGAATTTATTTCTCACAGTTATGAAGCCTGGAACGTTTGAGATCAAGGTTCTGGTAGATGCAGTATCTGTTAAGGACTGGCTTCCTGGCCTGTGGACAGCTGCCTTCTAGCGGTGTGCTCACGTGGCCTTCCCTTCATGCATGCTTGTGGGTAGGGAGGGGAGGAGGAGAAGAGGAGACACCAGGAGAGAGCAGATTCTGTGTCTCTTCTAATTATTTTAAGGGCATTAATCCCATCATGAGTACACTACCTCATGATCTCATCTAAACCTAATTACCTTCTAAGGCTCCAACTCCAAATACCAACGCATTGGGTTTTAGGGTCTTACATGTGAATTTGGCAGGGGGAGGGATATAAACATTCAGCCCATAACACTTGGCATTCCCTTACCCACTAGCTTCCCCTGGTGGGGAAGGTATCATTGCTCTCCAGTGCAGGGCACTTACTATATCAGGCTCTGGATTATATGCAGTACTCAATTTAATTCCCAAAATAGGCTTAGAAGGTAGGAATAATCATTACCAAGGGCATTACCTTTACAAATGGTAAAACAGAGTCTTGAGAGCTTGAGACTTTTTCTGAAGATCAGGCAGTATGTTGTGAAGCCAGGGATCCATCCCAGGTCCTTTAAATCAGTGGCTCTCAAATCATGATTATTGGGCCAGTGGAATCAAGCATCGCCTGGGAACTCAGATGCTTAACTCCTACTTATGCTTAAGTAGGTCCTACTCAGATCTACTAAATCAGAAGCATTGGGTGATAGCCCAATAATCTGTGTTTCAGTAAGCTTCCCAGAAAATTCTGATGCATGCTCCAGGAGAGAATCACTACTCTGGGTAAGTATGAGAAAGGAAATTATAGATAATTAGTTACTTGTTAGTGAAGTAGATTGTTTCCATGTTAATACTGGGTGTATGTTGATGTGAACAATATTCATCAAATATATTATAACTAAAAACAGGAACTTGTGGCTCAAAACCACTGTGTGAAAACCTCCCCATCTTCTAAGACCCATTTCAGTCTCGCCTGCTCTGTAAAGGTTTTTGTTTTTCTTTATTTTGTTTTGCCTTGAACACTGCCATTTACTTGTATCACTCCTGTGGTTGATGTAAAGTCTCAACTGTTCATCTCTTCAGGGTTGGGGCTATCTTTCATCAGTTTGATTCAGCCCAGCAACAAGAAGTGTCTCCTATATACTATTTGCTCAATAAACATTTATTGCATTATGAGTGGGTTCCTATTTACAGAAAAACTCTATTTGATTTCTTCTGCTTGAAATTCTGCACAGAATAATTTGTGATTTCACACACACACACACAAACTAGTGGCAGTTTGAAAACACCCTTTTCACTCTGGTATATATTTATTTTTAACTATTGCTAGCTCCCAGTAGAGAGGATCATCCCATTATACTATTTTATATAACAAAATCCACAGATAACTTTGAAATATGATATTAAATTGAAGGATAATATATAATAGTTTAAAATGTCCAAGCATTAGGGAAGAGGAGGGATAAAGAAGGAAATTGGGAAATCTAAGAGATATATAATCATTTTTGGAATAACTGAGCATTGGCCATATGCTGAATTGGCTTAATGCTACATAAAAGAGTTACATAAAGACATCTTTGACAATGCTGTAACTTTTTTTAAAATAAGATTTTATTTATTTGACAGAGAGAGAGAGATCACAAGTAGGCAGAGGCAGGCAGAGAGAGAGGGAGAAGCAGGCTCTCTGCTCAGCAGGGAGCCAGATGCGGGGCCCGATCCCAGGACCCTGAGATCATGACCCAAGCCGAAGGCAGAGGCTTAACCCACTGAGCCACCCAGGCTCCCCTATGCTGTAACTTTCTATTGGCTTCTATCTGCTTGCTTTCCAGTCCATCTATACACTGCATCCAGTGTTATTTAGTAAGGTAATATCACAAATTTGGTCTCATTAGCAATAAAGATAGACCCTGGTGTATCCAAGTAACATTTTTGTCTAGTTTGCACTCATTTGCACTAGTACTAAAGGATACTCCTGCACACATAGTCTGCACCACTGATTTCTGTGGTCATGTGCTGTTCCATTCACCAAGCAGGGGCTACATAGGTTAAAAGAAATACTAGTCGAGGAGTGCTTGGCATTGCAGCCTCCTTGTCCCTACAGATTTTATGGGATGCCATGTGTGTTGCTGACATCTGTGATTCTTAACTGACCAGTTCTACTCGTGTGACGAAAAGCCAAGTGACTGTATTAACCATGATGGTTAGAGAGCTACTTCAGGGCTTACTGATGGTTTGGGAGGGGTTGTGCATTAACCGGATTTCCAAGAAAAAAAAAGAGAAAGAAAATCCCTGATTGGTAGCATTTGCTGATTTCAAGTCATCAACATGAAAATGGGCACAATTAATTCTCCAGCATACTACTGGGTTATATGGAAATGGATTTTTTAAAATGAATGAATGAATGAATGAATGAATTAAAAATCCCCAATTTTTGCTTCCAATGCTTTAATAACAATGAGGGATTTAGCAACATGTAAATACACAACATATTTCAAATATAATATTTTGATTTTGGTTAAAACGTCATCCTATGCTAGTCAATACAAGAACTGAAGGTTGAAATTGAGAAAAATCTCTTTAAATGTGTATTTCAGATTTGTCTCAGATAGGTACTTATCTCCAAAAACTAATTTTTCACTTCCTTTCTCCCTTGAAGCTAAATTTTACCACAGTCTTTGATATGTTCAGAATCAGTAGAATCACGTTCATTCTCCAGCCAGTGTATGGACACAAAACTTTCAGATAGCGTTGTAGTGCAAGAGGAGATGGGGAGTGAGGGCAGGAGAGTATTTCTTGAGTTTATGATCAGTGAAAACTCTTACACTACCTCTTAGTTAGGTTCAGAGGTGTGAGTCTGACTAGTGAAATCTGGTATGAATTTAAGCAGAATGAAAGGATGTAAGGATATAAGAAGGGTAGTGGGTATATTTTCAATGGTATAAAACTAGTGATAAATTTTCTTATGTAATAGCTGCAAACATCTGAAGAATAAGAGAACATTCCTTGTCTTAATGTTTTGCTCCAAAAGAAGAAGAAATATTTTGTCATTTGTCCTGAAATATATGTAGTCATTTTTGTCCTAATTGAGTAGATGACTTTCTGGAAATTTATATGAAAGTATGGAAATGTAAACTTTTTAAAAAATAAAATCTCTTTTGTTAGGGTATTACTAAATCTATGATCATAAAAGAAAAATCAAAACATGCAGACCAGCAGAAAGGATCTAAAATTGGTGACATTTTGATGCATAAACCTCTAGACATTTTTTGTAATGCTGTTTAGTTCCCTGATTTTTTTTTTCCTTAAAAGACTTTTACATGCTAACAAGCATTATGTACCACACGATTTGAGCTGGCTTTATGGAATTTCATTATGTAGGTGAAACCTAATGTAACCAGTCCCCTTTTTTGGGATGTTTAGATTGTTACCAGTTTTGCTATTCTATGCTGTGCTATGATGATCATCTTTAAAGCTTAATTTTTGTTTACATTTTAATAATTATTTTCACATGAAATACACCTAAATTATTTTCTTGGTGTATAGATATGGAATTACTGGGTCAAAGGAAATACTACTGAAATTATTTGCCTAGAAAATAGATGTGGAAAATAGGTCAAACATGTTATCTTGATTTCTTATACATATCACCAGTGACTCTCCCAAAACTTTGGATCAGTTTATATGCCCATCACGAGCTCATCACACATGATGTAAGGCATTTCCCTACCATAGTTTTTTAAAAAATATACTTTCCCAATATAATAAGTAAGACATTCAGTTATAATTATTTCTCACTGTTTTACCTTTCATGGTAGGAATATCTTTTGAAATGTTCAGCTACAGGGTCTTTTTTTATGTTAAGTAGGATATCTTTGTTACCTGTTGCTGTCTTAGAATTACCACAACTTGGGACACCTGGGTGGCTCAGTGGGTTAAAGCCTCTGCCTTCGGCTTGGGTCATGATCCCAGGGTCCTCGGATGGAGCCCTGCATCGGGCTCTCAGCTCGGCAGGGAGCCTGCTTCCTTCTCTCTCTCTGCCTGCCTCTCTGCCTACTTGTGATCTCTGTCTGTCAAATAAATAAATAAAATCTTAAAAAAAAAAAGAATTACCACAACTTTAACCAATTAAAATGACACAAATTTATTATCTCCCAATCCTGTAGGTCAGGACTCTGGTGAACTCAGTGGGTCCCTCCAGCCCGAGTTTCACAGGCTGAGATTAAGTTGTTGGCAAGCTAGACCCTTATCTGGAGGCTCTGAGGGGGAGTGTGTATCCAAGCTTATTCAAGCTGTTGACAGAATTCAGTTATTCAGGCTGCAGAGATGAGGTCCACATTTCCTTGTTGGTTGTGAGCCAGGAGCTTCTCTCAGCTCTCTGCGTGGTCTCCTGAGTTCCTCGGTACATTCCCCCTCCATCTTCAAACCAGCAACTTCCTGTTGAATTCTCCTCATGCTTTGAATCTCTCTGATTGCTACCTCTGTTGCCTTTCCTCTGTTTCCAGCTGGAGAAAGTTCTCTGTTTTAAAGGCTCATGGGATTAGACTGGGCCCTCTTGGATAGGATAATCCAGACTAATCTTCCTGTTTGAGGTCTAGAAAGTTAATACCTGTAAAGTCCCCTTTGTCACATTAGGTGGTGTACAATTTAGGATTCTCTAGAGAAACAAATAATAGGGTACATGTATATATATATTCTATTTGAGTGTATTTGAATATATTCACATGTATATTGATTTATATATACTATAAATAGTGTATATTATAAATATATATTATACATACATATTTATTTATTTAAAAATTTTCTCTTTAAAGATTTTATTTATTTACTTGAGAGAGCGAGTGAGAGTAGGACCATGAGAGGGGAGAGGGTCAGAGGGAGAAGCAGACTCCCTGCTGAGCGGGGAGCCTGAGGTGGGACTTGATCCTGGGACTCCAGGATCATGACTGGAGTGAAAGCAGGCGCTTAACCACCTGAGCCACCCAGGTGACCCTATACATACATATTTAAACATTATTTATTATGAAGAATTGGCTTATGTAATTATATGATTATGGAGACTGAGAAGTTCCATGATCTGCTGTCTGCGAGCTGGAGATCTGGGAAAGCTAGCGATGGAGTTCTACTCTAAGTCCAAAGGCCTCCTTAGGACCAGGGAAGCTGATGGTATGAATCCCAAGCCTTTGGCAGCTAAAAATAAGAGGAGATGTTCAAGCTCCCTCAATCAGGCAGAAAAAAGGAGTAAATTCCTTTTTCTTCTGTCTTTTATTCAACTCAGGCCTTCAGTGGGTTAAATGATGCCCACTCATACTGGGGAAGGTAATTTACTGAGTCTATCTGTTCAAATGTTGATCTCATCCAGAAATACCCTCACAGACCCACCCAGAATTAATTTTTAATCTGGGCATCCCATGGCTAGTCAAGGTGACACACAAAATTAATCATCACATAAGGTAATATGTTTATTGGTTTCAGGGGTTAGGATGTGAATATCTTTGGGGGTACATTCTGCCTACCACATTCCAGAAGGTCTTCACTATTTGGTTTATCTACCACATTTGTCAATTCTAAAGCAGGAGTACAAGGCTTTTGTCTTTTGGAACCAAGGGATAATGTTCACAAACACTTATAGTAAGAATTATTTACTATGTATTTATCTAAAAATGAACATTCTCAAATATAATCAAAAGTAGAATGAACAGTCCAAAGAATTCCATGTATGTTCACACAACTTCAACAATTATCAGTGTTTTGTCAATTTAATATAATGATTTATCTCACTCTCCTTTTTTGTTTTGATGTATCTTTTGGTCAGAAAAAATATCTTTACTTGTGAAGACCAATGAAACTATCTATTTTATTGGGACTTGTAATAGTTTCATATGATACAAATTAGATAACAAAATGGCAGTAATTTAATGCAGGCCAAAGAATACTAGTGCTTTCCTCTCATTTAGCGAATGAGAAATAATGTGTGAGGTATTGAAAACTTACTCAACTTATATAATTATTATTATGATTCATTGACATTCTTATTAATTGTCTCGAAATATGGGATTCTCTTATTTCATTCCTGTGCTGGTATATAAGGGAGAGTTGAATGAAAGGGTATGTTGGAAATAGTCAGCTTGTCTCAGAGAGTTTAAGAAATGAAACCCAAGCTGCATGACATTTCTGCTTATTTTCCTCTTTTCTCTTGATGCCAAGCCTTGGGTATTTGCAGGATAAGTTGTAATAAAACTTACTTAAGAAGATATTTTACTATTATAACAGGATTACTGCCTATCACTGGGGAGTATAGAGTTATAAATAGACTAAAATCCATGGATAGTCCAAAAATAACATTTCTGTATTTGCAGTGTGTTTTCATATCCTATTTAACTGAGCATATGCTGATGTCCTGGGAATTTGGTTTGAACAGAATAATAAACTATACCATAAAAATCTGGCTTCAGTCTATGAACACCTGGCTCTGAAACTGGGGAAGGGGTTCCTTTTTCCAAGTGTTCCTTTGAATAGGAAAGTCATGTTCAAATTTTCTATTTAAAAGAGCTCTTCTCGGTACAAACATTTTTGATTAAATTACATAAAAAATGTTTAGTTTGGAGAATCATCCTCAAATCTGAATTTATTATCTCTTATTCTTACTCATTTTACCCTCAGTTTTAGAGACCAACATATTCTTTTTTTTTTTTTTTTTTTTTTTTTTACAAAATTGAACATTTGTGCATTTATTTCAAACTTTCTCATCTCCCCTGGAATCATGCTCCATTGAATATCACTTGTTTTGCCTCTATCCCCCTTTCTCACATTTTCAATCACTCTCATTTAATTTTACAGTCACTTATGAATAGACACAACCTCTCTCCTATCTGAGAGACACAGTTGCTCTTTTTCCCTTTACCGATGCATGTATTAAATACCCACTTTATCAGCACCTATGTGTTTTTAAAGTCATGTTAATTTATTTTCTGTTCTGTGACATGTTTATACTGTGTTCTGAACAACACCTAGCAACTTATCATTCACTGAATCCATAGCCACTTTCTCTTTGTCACATTCTTTAACCTCTTGTACAAGTTGACACCAAGAACCAACCAACCTGCTGCTCTTTACCAAAGTCCTTTGTGTCTCTTTAGACACTTTCTTGTTTTCCTGTTCTTATGCTATTCTTCCAACTACTCTCTTTTCTTCCTAACATATGACAGCCATTTAGATACAGTTGTTTAAATGGAGCATCTGTCCCTGGTTGCTCCCTTTTCTTTCTTTCTCTTCTCTTCTCTTCTCTTCTCTTCTCTTCTCTTCTCTTCTCTTCTCTTTTTCTTTTCTTTTCTTTTCTTTTCTTTTCTTTTCTTTTCTTTTCTTTTCTTTTCTTTTCTTTCTCTTTTTTAATTAACATATAATGTATTATTTGGCCTAGGGGTACAGGTCTTTGAATCATCAGGCTTACACATTTCATAGCATTCACCATAGCATAGACGCTCCCCAAAGTCCATAACCCAGCCACCCTATCCCTACCCCTCCATCCCCCAGCAACCCTCAGTTTGTTTCCTGAGATTAAGAATGTCTTATGGTTTGTCTCCCTCCTGATCCCATCTTGTTTCATTTTTTTCCCTCCCTACCCCCCCACAACCCCTCACCCAATCTTTCAAATATCTCATATCAGAGAGATCATATGATAATTGTCTTTCTCTGATTGACTTATTTAGCTTAGCATAATACTCTCTAGTTCCATCCACTTCATTGCAAATGGCTAGATATCTTTTTTGATGACTGCGTAGTATTCCATTGTGTATATATACACCACATGTTCTTTATCCATTCACCTATTGATGGACATCTAGGTTCTTTCCATTTTTTGGCTTTTTCTGCATCTATTAACAGGACCATATGTTGCTTGTCCTTTCCTTTATTTATGTATTGTATCACACTTATTGATTTGTAGGTGTTGAACCATAATTGCAGCCCAGTACTAAATCCCACTTGGTCATGCTGAATAATCCTTTTAATGTACTGTTGGATCCTATTGGCTAGTATTTTGGTGAGAATTTTCGCATCTGTGTTCATCAAGGATATTGGTCTGCAATTCTCTTTTTTGATGGGGTCTTTGTCTGGTTTTGGGATCAAGGTAGTGCTGGCCTCATAAAATGAGTTGGGAAGTTTTCCTCCCATTTCTATTTTTTGGAACAGTTTCAGGAGAATAGGAATTAATTCTTCTTTAAATTTTTGGTAGAATTCCCCTGGGAAGCCGTCTGGTCCTGGGCTCTTGTTTGTTTGGAGATTTTTGATGACTGCTTCAATCTCCTTACTGGTTATGGGTCTCTTCAGGTTTTCTATTTCTTCCTGGTTCAGTTGTGGTAGTTTATATGTCTCTAGGAATGCATCAATTTCTTCCCCATTGTCAAATTTGCTGGCGTAGAGTTGCTCATAATATGTTCTATAATTGTTTCTATTTCTTTGGTGTTGGTTGTGATCTCGCCTCTTTCATTCATGATTTTATTTATTTGGGTCTCTTCTCTTTTCTTTTTGATAAGTCTGGCCAGGGGTTTATCAATCTTATTAATTCTTTCAAAGAACCATCTCCTAGTTTTGTTGATTTGTTCTACTGTTCTTTTAGTTTCTATTTCATTGATTCCTGCTTTGATCTTTATTATTTCTCTTCCCCTGCTGGGTGTAGGCTTTCTTTGCTGTTCTTTCTCCAGCTCCTTTAGATATAGGGTTAGATTGTGTACTTCAGACCTTTCTTGCATCTTGAGAAAGGTTTGTATCGCTATATACTTTCCTCTCAGGACTATCTTTGCTGTGTCCCAAAGATTTTGAACAGTTGTGTTTTCATTTTCATTTGTTTCCATGAATTTTTTAAATTCTTTTGTAATTTCCTGGTTGACCCATTCATTTTTTAGTAGGATACTCTTTAGCCTCCATGCATTTGATTTCTTTCCAACTTTTCTCTTGTGATTTAGTTCTTGTTTCAGAATATTGTGGTCTGAAAATATGCAGGGAATGATCCCAATCTTTTAGTACTAGTTGAGACCTGATTTGTGACCCAGGATGTGATCTATTCTGGAGAATGTTCCATGTGCACTAGAGAAGAATATGTATTCTGTTCTTTTGAGATGGAATGTTTTGAATATATCCTTGATGTCCATCTGGTCCAGTGTGTCATTTAAAGCCTTTATGCCTTCTTGATATTTTACTTAGATGATCTGTCCATTTTAGTGAGGGGGGAGGTGTTAAAGTGCCCTATTATTATTGTAGTATTGTCAACGTGTTTCTTTGATTTTTGTCATTAATTGGTTTATATAATTGGCTGTCCCCATGTTAGGGGCATAGATATTTAAAATTGTTAATCTTCTTGCTGGACAGACCCTCATCTCTTATTATAGTCTTTGGCTTAAGATCTAATTTATCTGATATAAGGATTGCCACCCCAGCTTTCTTTTGATATCCATTATCATGGTAAATTGTTTTTCACCCTCTCACTTTATTTATTTATTTTTAAAGGTTTTATTTATTTATTTGACAGACGGAGAGCACAGAGAAGCAGGCAGAGAGAGGAGGAGGAAGCAGGCTCCCTGCTGAGCAGAGAGCCCTATGCGGGGCTTGATCCCAGGACCCTGGGATCATGACCTGAGCTGAAGGCAGAGGCTTTAACCCATTCAGCCACCCAGGCGCTCCTCACTCCCTCACTTTAAATCTGGAGGTGTCTTTGGGTCTAAAATGAGTTTCTTGTAGACAGCATATCAATAGGTCTTGTTTTTTTTTATCCATTATGATACCCTGTGTCTTTTGATTGGGGCATTTAGTCCATTTACATTCAGGGTAACTATTGAAAGATATGAATTTAGTGCCATTATGTTGCCTATAAGGTGACTGTTACTGTATATTGTCTCTGTTCCTTTCTGGCCTGTTACTTTTAGACTCTCTCTTTTCTTAGAGGACCTCTTTCAGTATTTCCTGTAGGGTGGGTTTGGTGTTTGCAAAATATTTTTGTTTTTGTTTTTCCTGGAAGCTTTTTTTTTTTTTTTTTAAATCTCTCCTTGTATTTTCAGTGACTGCCTAGCTGGATATAATATTCTTGCTGTATATTTTTCTCATTTAATGCTCTGAATATCATGACAGTCCTTTCTGGCCTGCCAGGTCACTGTGGATAGGTCTGCTGCCAATCTAATATTTCTACCATTGTATGTTACAGACCTCTTGTCCTGAGTTACTTTCAGGATTTTCTCTTTGTCACTGAGACTTGTAAGTTTTACTATTAGATGACGGGGTGTGGACCTATATTTATTGATTTTGAAAAGGGTTCTCTCTGCCGCCTGGATTTTGATGCTTGTTACTGTCACCAAATTAGGGAAATTCTCTGCTATAATTTACTCCAATATACCCTGCCCCCCTCTCTCTTTCTTCTTCTTCTGGGATCCCAATTATTCTAATATTTTTCATCTTATGATATCACTTATTTCTTGAATTCTCCTCTTGTGGTCCCGTAGTTGTGTCTCTTTTGCTCAGCTTCTTTTTTCTCCATCATTTGGTCTTCTATATCACTAATTCTCTCTTATGTCTCATTTATCCTAGCAGTAAGAGCCTCCTTTTTTGATTGCACCTCATTAATAGTTTTTTAATTTCACCTTGGTTAGATTTTAGTTCTTTTGTTTCTCCAGAAAGGGATTTTATTTCTCCATCTCTAATATCTTCCATGCTCTTTTCGAGCCTAGCTAGCACCTTGATAATCATCATTCTGAACTCTAGTTCTGACATATTGCTAATGTCCGTATTGATTAGGCCCCTAGCCATCAGTACTGCCTCTTGTTCTTTTTTCTTGTGGTGAGTTTTTATGCCTTGTCATTTTATCCAGATAAGAAGAGATGAATGAGAGGACAAAATACTAAAATGGTAGCAATAACCCCAGAAAAAATACACACTAACCAAATAGAAGAGACCTGAAACTGGGGGGAGAAAATAGGGGGGAAAAAAAGAAAAAGAAATATATATATATATATATATATATATATATACGCACACACACACACACACACACGTATGTATATATATATATATAAAACACGTATATATATATATTACATATATTACATATATAACATATATATAATATATGTAATATATATAGATGTTAGATTGGTGAATAGAACAGAACCACACACTTGATTTTGGGTGTATTTTGGTCTGTTAGAAGAAACTACCTTTCAAAATTTTAAAGAAAGAAATACTTATATATATATACACAAAAATAAGGGTAAACATGATGAAGGGATGGGATATGAGTATAAAGAAGAAAATTTAAAAAGATTCTAAAAAAGGAATTGATAAGAGAAGAAGTTAGTTTAAAAAAGAAAAGAAAAAAAGAGGAAGGAATGTCATCAGGCTGGAGACTAGAACAAAGACATGCACTAGATTTAGGGTATATTTTGATCTATTAGAAGAAATTGTACCCCAAAATTTTATTTTATGTTTTTTAAAGATTTTATCTATTTATTTATTTGACAGACAGAGATCACAAGTAGGCAGAGAGGCAGGCAGAGAGAGAGGAGGAAGCAGGCTCCCTGCTGAGCAGAGAGCCCAATGCGGGGCTCAATCCCAGGACTCCGGGATCATGACCTGAGCTGAAGTCAGAGGCTTTAACCACTGAGCCACCCAGGCGCCCCTGTATTACAAAATTTTAAAGAAAAAAGAACCTATATGATGAAAACTAAGGTTAAATACAATCAAGGGATAAAATATGACTATAACAATGAAAATTTAAAAAGATTTTTAAAAAGGTATTGATAAGATAAAATAGCTAAAAAACGTTAAAATAGGAAAGAGGAAGAATTTAAAAAATAGAATAAGAAAAGTTGAGTATTCATATTTCTGATGGTTGTGTAATATTCTATTGTGTATATGTACCATATTTACTTTATCCATTCATCTGTTGAAGGGCATCTTGGGTCTTTCCATAGTTTGGCAATTCTGGCCATTGTTGCTATGAATACTGGGATACATATGACCCTTCTTTTCACTACATCTGTATCTTTGGGGTAAATACCCTGTAGTGCAATTAGAGCTTCATAGGGCAGCTCCATTTTTAATTTTTTTGAGGAATCTTCACACTATTTTCCAGAGTGGCTGCATGAATTTGCATTTCCACCAACAGTGTAAGAGAGTTCTCCTTTCTCCACATCCTCTCACCATCAGAAAAGATGAATACCTAACTTTTGTATCAACATGGATGAGACTGGAGGAGATTATGCTGAGTGAAATAAGTCGAGCAGAGAATGTCAGTTATCATATGGTTTCACTTACTTGTGGAGCATAAGGAATAACGTGGAGGACATTAGAAGAAGGAAAGGAAAAGTGAATTGGGTAAGTTGGAGGGGGAGAGGAAACATGAGGGACTGTGGACTGTGAGAAACAAACTGAGGGATTTGGAGGGGAGGGGAGTGGGGGGATGGGTGAGCCTGGTGGTGGGTATTAAAGAGGGCACTTATTGCATGGAACGCTGGGTGTGGATCATAACAATGAATCTCAGAACACTAAAAAAACAAAATAAAATTAAGATGTTAAATAAAATAGAATAAGAAAAAAATAAAATTAAGAAAATTTAACTTTGAAAGACTAAAGGATCATGGGGAAAAAAGCCATGAATTCTATGTGTTGCTTTCCCCTAGCTCTGGAGTTCTGCAGTTCTCATTGATTAATGAACTTGGTCTTGGCTGGATGTTCTTGCTGATCTTCTGGGGGAGGGGCCTGTTGCAGTGATTCTCAAATGTCTTTGCCTGAGGTGGAACTGCACCACCCTTGCAGGGGCCAAGCTAAGTAATCTGCTTGGTTTTGGTCTCATACAGCTCTGGAGGATGGGAATGAATATGGTGACCTCCCAATCTCTGGTTCTATAGGATCCGAGAGCTCAGGACCCCACTCCTCAATGTGCCATCAGAGAAGAGCAGTTAATCCCTCTCACCTCCTTGGTCTCTGGCCGCACTCTGAACTCACCCAGCCTGTGACCGAGCATTTCTGTCTCTGGCACATGGGCCCATTTGGAATCTCTAAACCCAGCTGATTCTTGCAGCACACCCCCACACCACTCCTCCTGGAGGAGGAAGGTTAGTCTCCTGGAACTGTTGCTTGTTGGATTCCTGCCCGAAGAGCAGTGGCCTGACTGTGCGTCAGATCAGGATTTAAGGTAACCCCGAGCTGAAAGCCCACTCCTTGGCTCCATCTCTGCAGCCAGCTTCCCTGCTCCGATACCTGGGAGCTCTGCCACACTCAGACACCCCTGGTCTTTCTGTGACCCCATAGGTCCTGAGACCACACTGTCCCTATGAGGGCTCCATCCCCCACTTAGCTTCTGGAGCGACATCCCTTAGAGGAGCAGACTTCTAAAAGTTCTGATTTCGTGCTCCACTGCTCTGTCCCTCCCCCCACAGTCTGTCTTCCCGAATGTTGCCTCGGATTCACTTCTCTGCACGTCCTACCTTCCAGAAAGTGGTTGATTTTCTGTTCCTAGAATTGCTGCTCTTCTTCTCTTTTCTTCCCTGTTGTGTTTGTAGCTATTCAGAATGGTTCAAGAACTATATAGCTGAACTCCTGGGACCTGATGATATTTAGGTCTTCCACTCCTCTGCCATCTAGCTCCTCCCCCTGGTTTCTCCCTTTTCTACTTTGCACTCTCCTCCTGGGCAATCTCAGCCCATGACTTTGACTCTACTTTCCTTGTAAATGGCTTCTAAATCCATGTTTATACTCCTGAATTTTTCCCCAAAGTTCAGTCTCAGTTTATTCAATTTCTGGCTTGACATTTCTATCTGGATATTCTTCTAGCATGTTGTTGTTGTTGTTTTTTAAAGATTTTATTTATTTATTTGGGAGAGAGAGAGAGAGCATGAGAGGAGAGAGGTCAGCGGGAGAAGCAGACTCCCTGCCGAGCAGGGAGCCTGATGTGGGACTCCATCCCAGGACTCCAGGATCATGAGCTGAAGGCAGTCACTTAACCAGCTGAGCCACTCAGGTGCCCTCTCCTAGCATGTTCTATTTAGCAGTTGAAAGGATTAAACTCCTCGTGTTCCCTTTTAATCCTGCCTCCCTCACTATTCCACACTCTTGTTACAACCACTCCTTTGTCATTTAGGCTCAACCATCAAGGCCATCTTTGATTCCTGTCTTTCCTTCCCTTTGTCAAAACAACAAATATTGATAAGCTATTTGATTCCATACCTAGAAGGAGTGCCTCTCTCCTTAAGTAAAGATCTCTTAATTGGTCATTTCCAATTCCATGGCCTCTTTTGTGTTTCAGAGCCCTATTATCTTTGACTAGGAATATTGCAAAAAGTATGTTAACTTTTCTTTCTTGCCTGCTCTACCTGGTTAACATGAGAAGTCTTGCCAGTTTAACTTTTCTTGACTCTATTTTTATAATGTCTGTGCTTCAAATCCTGTGCTTCAAATCTTCAATGACTGTGTTTTTAAAACAATAGTTCTCAACTGGGGATGATTTTGCCTCCCAGGAGACATTTGGTAATACCTGGAGACATATTTGATTGCCATAAATAGGCAGGAGGTGCCTGGGATACTATTAGACATCCTGCAATGCACAAGACAGCTCCTTACAGCAAAAACTTATCTGGCCCAAAATGTTAATAGTGCTAAAGCTGAAATACAGTGGTCTAGAGAATAACCTACAAATGATTAATTGGGCATTTTCATTTTTTTCTACACTTCATTTTCAACACCATGGGATTTTTATAATTATTCCTTTTCTCCATTTCCTGCTTCTAAATCTTTGCTTATACATTTTCCTCCCTCACTGGTATTTTTTTCTTACCTTCTTTTTTTTATTAAAAAAAATCCCAGTGACATCCATCCTTCAGTGGCTTTATTGCTTTCTTTTTCATAGGATCCCATAATAATCCCAGTTGAAACTGATTATCCTCTATCTGAATCCTGATAAAGATTTTTTTGTATCCCTTTTACCATTTCTTGCCTTTTCGTGATTATTTATAATAATGTTTTTTAAAACTTACTAGTCTTTACATTTCTTTAAATAAAAGCTTTATTGAAATATAATATACATGCCATAAAATTCACCCTTGTAAGTAAAAGATTCTGTGGTTTTAATATATTCACAGAACTGTGCAACCACAGTCACTATTCAGTTCCAGAATCCTTTCATTATTCCCAAAAGAAACCCATGCCCATTAGCAATCACTCCTGCTTCCTCTTTCTCCTAGCCCCTGACAAGCACAAATCTATGTTCTGGGTCTGTGTTTTAACAGTTCTAGACATTTCATGTAAATGGAATCATATGATAGGTTGTGACTTCTTTCACTTAGCAAAAATATTTTTAGGGTTAAAGACTGTCCTGGGAAAATCATGATATAAATGTCCTATCCATATGATTTTCTTCTCTCTTCTCCTCCTCCTCCTCCCCTTCTTCTTCTTCTTTTGATTTTGTTTATTTATTTGAGAGAGAGAGAGAAAGCATGATCAGGGGGAGGGGGCTCAATCTCAGGGCCCTGGGACATGTTGTGATCATTACCTGAGCCAAAGGCAGATGCTTAACTTATTGAGCCATCCAGGCACCCCTTTGCAATTACTCAACATTTTAGTCAAGACTTTCTTGGCTTGTTTTACCCATCTATACAGTGCTATTCATTTTTTTATCTTTCAGAAATCTGTTGATATTTCTTATTTGTTGATAAAACATTCTGTGCCCCTACCATTGCTCTACCACATTATCTTCTCTCTAAAGACTTTATTTCTTTATACTTTTTTTTAATAAGCAGAGTTTTGTGAAGTATTAGAGAAAAATACGCATGTAAAAGTCTACTATCTTGACAGAATTTTACAAACAAGATAATTATGCTTTCCTGCTCAACTTTTCAAGTTCAACTTTAGCATTTGTGAAATAATTGATACCACTAGCCAGGCTGTACTATGATCTATGGTATACTTATGGTGCCTTATGTTGAAGTTGGATTTGATAAAGATTTATGTCAAGTGTACTATGTTGATGGTTAGAATTCTCTGAGTGGAGAGAAAGGCTTAAAGCAAGACTTAAAGCATTTATATATCAAGAATGTTGCTACTATCACCAAACTGGGATGAGGTCAGTACAAGTAGTGGGTGGTCTGAGTTCTAAAACATATATTTTTTAAAGATTTTATTTATTTATTTATTTGACAGAGAGAGAGAGAGATCAGAAGTAGGCAGAGAGGCAGGCAGAGAGAGAGAGAGAGAGAGAGAGAGAAGGAAACAGGCTCCCTGCTGAGCAGAGAGCCCGATACGGGACTCGATCCCAGGACCCTGAGATCATGACCTGAGCCGAAGGCAGTGGCTTTAACCCACTGAGCCACCCAGGCACCCCGAATTCTAAAATATATTAAAGGAAATGCAAATTTTAATATTTCATGTGTGTACTCCCACTGCTTCCTAAGATTATTTGGCTTATTAGGAGAAAGAACATTTCTGGCAGAGAGAACACTAAGTGCAAAGCCTTAAGCAAAGGCTTGCCTGCTCTGATCAAAGAGCAGTTATGAGGCCAGTTTAGTTAAGGTGGAATGACAAGGAGGAAGTAGAAGGAGACACGTTCAGAGTAGTGGAGACCAGATCACATAGGTCTTTTGGCTTTTCTTCTGAGTGAGCTGGGGAGCCGCTGAAATGTTGTGAGTAGAGGAGTAAGATTATGTTTTAATTGAATCTCTATTTCTGCACTTTAAAGAGTATGATGAATCTGGACAAGCATAAAATAGGGGCACAGTTAGGAGGGGATTGCAATCATTCAGGCACAAATAGTCATGTCTTGGGCTGTGTGATTAATTCTGAGTATGTTCTGAAGATAGAGTAAATAGAATTTTCTGACAGATTTGCGTAGTGTATAAAAGAAAGAAAGGCATCAAGGATGATACCTGAATTTTGGTTACTAACTGAAAGGAAGAGGTTGCTATTATATTTTATGGGGGAAGACTAGAAAGGGGCAGGTGTGGAGCTTGGGTCAGATAGATGGTGATCAGAAATCAATTTTAGTCATCTTGTTTGAAATGCCTTCCAGGTGGATTTGTTGATCAGGTATTTGGAATCCAGAGGAGAGGCTCTGATTGGAGATGTAAATTTGGAAGTCATTGGGCGTGTGGATGTGCTTACAGCCACAAAACTGAGTGAGTTCAACCAGAAGAAGCGCGTAGATAAAAAGAGAGAAGCTGCTCAGGGACAGAGCTTTGGAGCACTCCAGAATCCAGAGGTCAAGATATAAGGACGTACCAGCAAAAGAGGCAGAAGAGGAGAAAAGTCAGGTGAGTGTTAGATTGTAAACTGAGGATGGGAATCTTATCTGCTTGTTCTGTGTCATATCCTTCTTTACTATCTTATTCCCAGGAGGCAATAAGTACTGACTGAACAAAGATAACATGGGGTTATTGATAGCTTGTATATGAAGCAGAGTTCTTTTCTACGCCTCCAAATTCTTGATTTTTTTTTTAAAAAATTGAGGCAAAATTGGTATATAACATTAAATAAGACTGAGGTGTCCTTTCTGAGAGTCTTTCCCTCAGGCACAGTGTCTGAAGATGTACAGAGCCTTTCTTTTCAGATTCAGGTGTCTCTTCCAAATGTCCTCTGGTCATTTTGACATCTGTGGATCTCGCACTGTAGGTCAGCAGTTGGTTAATTTTTTATTCTTCTAGATCATGCAGGGCAAGGTATTGTCATATGGACTAGCTACCATGCTTCCTCTAAAACTCATGGGTGATTTGCAGCTTGAGTGTGCCTTCTCAGGGAATAAGAGCAGCCTTAGGTCTTTTCTCCTATGCTTTCCATATTTTGTTTTCTCTCCATCCAACACATTTCTGTTTGATGCTTTAGTGTTTTGGAAGAGTCACTAATGACCTCTCAAAGTCTCTCAAAGAGGCTTTCACAACGGCCAACTTTCTGAGTCCTGATTAACACCATTTGCAGCACTGAGCCCTGCAACTAAGAACCCAGTGAGTCATGCTAGTTCTGTTACTCTGGTAATATTCTAATGTGGGTATAACAAATTACCTCTCTCTTGGTGCCTAGAAACAGTGTATGTTGACCTAGTTACAAATGTTCTCCACATGGTGCAATAGTATACAGTATGGAGAATCTCTTTGGACATGTATTTTAGAATAAAATGATATAGCAAAGAATAAAATTCAGAATTTTACTATCAAACTTTTTGTCACAGGAAAAATTAACACATTCCATTCATGAGGCTCATAACTATCAGTAAAAAGGCACAGGAACTGTTAAAGAATACTATTTCAATTTTTAGTTTTTAAATGTTCACGTGTCACTGTGACAACTCTAAAATTGGAGACATTTGGTAACAAATATGTCAGAATGTCCTAGAAATTAGCTCATCTTCAGGCCAGCAATTCAACACGGTAGGTACGGTTTTTGAAGAAAAAAAAAATGAAAAGCAAAAGCAAAAGCCATGACCTTCAGAAGAATCAAACTATTGTTCTTCTTAGGTTGCTTGTGCTGTTATGAAAATGTCAAGCATGTTTGTGTTAATAGCTTAGAATGTCTTTCTATTTATTGCTTTAAAACTTGGTAAATGTGAGAAAGTAACCTAGATCTTGATTTCTCAATCTATGCTAGTATGGTCATTTTGGGCAGCATAGTGATAAATGTATAAAGAATGTGTCACCTTTCTTAGTCCATTCCCTTACTCCATAAAGGCAACTTTCATTCGAGGAACTCTGTAGTAAAGGTAGAGTTGCCAACTGTTATCTCTCTAATTTTGGTTTGCAAATTTCTGATGACCAACTTTACATAAAACATGTCATATCATGAGACAAATATGAGAAATAAATGACATTTCTTTTTGTGTGGGATCCTATGCTTCATTAGAAACACTCGAAGCATTTCTCTTTCCAAATTAGAAAATGTAGTGGGCTATAGTTTGAAAGTAACACTTTGCAATGTGTTACAAATCTTTGATGAAATCTAAGGAGAGAGTGGGAGATTTGAATTAGGTTAAAATCGTTTTCAAACTTTATTAGAGTTAATAAAACATAATTAAAGAATCCTCTGTCAAGTGACATGAAAGCTGAATAAATGGTTCTACATTAAACAAAATATTTTTGTGTTAATTTGCAACTTTACTATTTTAATTTTTCTCCTCTCATATACTTTGTTATATACTATTTTTAAGCTTTCTTACCTGTCAAATAATTGTGCTGAAATTAGTTCTTGGATGATCATTATAATGACTTTAAAAAAGTCATTTTTCTTTGGTCTTGTTCATTGTCATAAAAGCAATGAAAAGCATTAGCATTTTTATTGGGTTATTGATTTGGTCTTCTTGGACTGTCATAACAAAATACAATAGACTGGGTGGTTTAAATAGCAGAAACTTATTTTCTCTAGTTTGGAGACTGGAAATCCAAGATCAAGGTGCTAACCAATTCTGTTTCTGGCAAGAGGACTCTTTTCCTGGCCTGTAGACGACCGTTTTTCCATGTATGATCATATCGCTTTCCTTGGTGTGTTTGTGTGAAGATCTCTTTTCATCTTCTTATAAGGGCACCAAATCTGTTGGATTAGGACTCCACTTTTCTGACCTTAATACCTCCTAAAAGCCCCATTTCCAAATATAATCACATTGGGGGTTAGGACATCGGTATCAGAATTTTTGGGGGCAGGGTGGGGAGGGACACAATTCAGTCCATAGCTCTGATAAGTCAACTGATCTAATTACATCAATTTCCAGTGGCTTAGCATCAGTGTTTCAGTTTCTACATTTAACATGTATGGAACATGTACTCTGTACCTGACACTGTGCTAGATTGGGGGCATTAATTAAAAAAGATGACTACAAGAGTCTTCTGCCTGTCAGGTTATAGATGAGTGCATGAGACTGATGTGCAGACCCACAAATATCATACCATGTGAGAGGCAAATAGCAATGTGCACATGCTCTTCCAGCAAGAATGTCTCTTTTGGCTATATTTCCTGTAGATATATCTGAATTGATGATTTTGTTTTTTTACATAGTCGTTGTCCAATATTTTCCACTCTGATCTCTGACATAGCAGGTACTGCCCAGTGAGATACCCATACTATGTAATGTTTTAGGTAGAACATTTTATTCCTGAGCTGCCTTAGGCTCTTATGTCAGAATTTTCTACTTGTTTCAGGGACTGTGGCAAACTTGTGCTTGTGGAATCATTTCTTGTAGTGTTTTCTTTCCCTCGATACATGATCAATACGATTTGGAATGTCGGATTATTTTCACATCCTCTACAAGTCTGTGCATTGCCCCTATCAACTAATAGGACTACTTCTAATTGAAACTGAATCACTTGCCACTTATGAAGAATAATTTTGTCCACACTATGAATTAAAATTAAACAAGTGCCAAATTTAACAATCACATCATTTTCTGTTTTGATGTAAAATGAAATTAGGTGCATCTGTGTATCAGTATGTTATGCAACTTACGCTTGGTCACCCTTTCATTAGTCATGAATCATTCTGAAATCACTGGTATCAAGTAGGGTCAAAAGTAGGACCACAGTTAACATACTTTTGAAACCTTTTTAAATATCAATGCCGCTATCAGAACTTTTCAAGGATGTTCAACATTTAATTTCCCGAATTAGGCTGTGAAAGTTCAGGAGACACCCTGAGTTTACAAGCGTTGAACCTGGCTTTGTCTTACCTGCTTCCTCAATGCTATTGTAACCGTTAAGTTTTCTAACTGTTACTATGTGTTTTGCCCATTTATTTATTTTAGCCAGTGGACACACCTTTTCCTTTTCAAACTAGTGTGTCAATGGCCTTTCCTTGTAATAACACTTGACATAATCCTGTTGAGCTTTAAGAAAACATTACCAAGGAAAACACTGGCTGTTTCTAACTTTCTCAGACCTCTGCAAAGAGGGAAGTGGGTCTCAAACCAGGGTCAGGTGGAGAAAGAGATATCAATGGGTGGAACTAAGAATTTCAGGTTCTCAGGCATGCTTCTCTTTGCTTTGGATTTACTTCCTAGCTTCTAGCCTAGGATGCTGAATTGTGACAATAATATTTTTAACTTGTCCAATTGACAAATGCTTTATTTTTGTTCTTAAAGATTTTATTTATTTATTTGACAGAAAGAGACACAGCGAGAGAGGGAACACAAGCAAGGGGAGTGGGAGAGGGAGAGTCAGGCTTCCTGCTGAGCAGGGAGCTGGATGCTGGGCTTAATCCCAGTACCCTGGGATCATGACCTGGTCGAAGGCAGGTGCTTAACGACTGAGCCACCCAGGCGCCCCTGGCAAATGTTTTAAACAAGCAGTAACAACCATTGCTGACAAATAGTCAAAGTTTTGGCATTCCAGTACCTTGGTGATAGAAGTGTGAATTTTTCTACTATTTGGCGAATAAATCTGGCAGCAATTATTTGAATTAAAATGACTCTATCTCAGATAGCAACTCTAGTTCATGAATTCTCACAGTAAAAAAAGAACATTTGATAAAGGACGTATATAGAATAATGCCTTTTGTAGCATTGGTTTTTGTATTAATAAAACATAAACAATCTTAATGCCCATGAATAGGGTCTTAAATAAATTATGGCACATGCAAGTGCCACACACACATACACACATGCACACACAACGGAAAATGATGTATTGAGATCTTTCAATGTCTCAAACAAGAAGGATGTTTACAATATATAGTGAGGTGAAAAAAAGCAAATTCAAAGTAAAGGGGATAATATCAGCATGTTATAAAAACTAAAAATGAAAAACAGATTATGTGGTTCTCTTTTCTGGCTGAAACCATAGAAGGTGCATGCAGAAGAGAAGAAAAAGATGGTCCCTGCTATGCCAGAAATCCTTAAGAAAAAAGAAAAAAAAAGCACAGAACTGAACATTGAAAGCTTAAGAAAGAAGTTTTCCCAAAGATGTTTTGAAAAGCAAGGAAAAAGCTTATCTTTTTAGGTAAACTATCACAAAGACAGATGTACAGACAGATGTACAGAACCACTACCAGAATAGCGAGGATGGCAAGAAAACCCGGCAACTTCTGTGTATCTGCAGAACCCATACTGACATCTGTCATCAGGATCAGTATTAATGGTGTCACCCTAAAATTCTGGAAGGTGTTCCAGCTTCTTTGCCTTCACCATATACTCAGTGGTACCTTTGTTAAGCTCAGTGATGCATCAGTTAACATGGTGAAGATTGTGGAACCATACATTGGAAGGGGGCATCCGAATGTGAAGTCAGTAAATGATGTGTTTTCTTTCACAGTTATGGGAAAACCAACAAGAATTGATTGCTGAATCTCTTGGTAAATATGACATTGTCTGAATGGAGGATCTGAGTAATGGGACCTACACTACTGGCAAATGCTTTAAAGTAGCAGACAGCTTCCACTGATTCTCCCAATTATCTTCTGTATGAAGTGGATTGAAGAAAAAGAACATTCATTTTATAGAAGGTAGAGATGCTGGCCATGAGGAAGACCAAATCAACAGGTTTATTAGAAGGGTTAAGTAACAAAAATTCAACCGAGTTAATGCTAAAAATCTAATGGGCTTTATTAATTGATTTAGGAATGGAGCAGCATTCCGTCTAGCAAGTAGAAGGGAGTTCCAAAGGACTATAGAAAAGAAAAGGTTTAAATGTAGAGAAGGAGTGGAGGAAAGGAAATTATAAGCAAAGAATCCATTATTCTAGGTAAGGTCATCTTCCTAGGGGAATTGAAGGGGTCTATCAAGAAATTTCCTAGTGCTGGCCAGAAAATCCTCATGTTGATTGGTCAAAGGTTACATTTTCAGGCAGTTGAAACTGCAGTAAGTTTAGGTGTTAAGTCTGGGTTTACTGACCTGGGGCCTTAACCTAAGTGACACCACTTTTTGGTCTGTGGTTTTCTTTTCTTTTTTTTTTTTTAATATTTTATTTATTTGACAGAGAGAGATCACAAGTAGGCAGAGAGGCAGGCAGAGAGAGAGGAGGAAGCAGGCTCCCTGCTGAGCAGAGATCCCGATGCAGGGCTCGATCCCAGGACCCCGAGATCATGACCCGAGCTGAAGGCAGAGGCTTAACCCACTGAGCCACCCAGGTGCCCCTGTGGTTTTCTTTTTAACAGAAGAATGAACTAAGGTACTTCATGATTATTTTTGTAATCCAGTCAGTTAATAAACAGTGACTGCTTGCAAATTGAAATGTAAAACAAAGAGCAACACCAGCCCCCACCCCCCCAATCCCCCCAAAATTAGGTTATATGATTGACCAAAGAGAGAATGGGATGAGTACTCACCCAATTCTTCATATTTGTTACCTAAGGGAGGTAGAGGGGACGGACTGCCTGCCTGCCTGCCTTCCTTCCTTCCTTCCTTCCTTCCCTCC
>PISX010016140.1:0-47199 GCA_004024625.1 Mellivora capensis
TTCAGGGGGGCCTCCTGGTTCCCGAGTCCATGGGGGACCCAGAGCCTTGGACTTGGCGTCCTGACCTGGGGCCACTCCCCTGCCTCCCGTCCCCAGGGTTTGCCTTCCCGGACTGGGCCTACAAGCCGGAGTCGTCCCCTGGTTCGAGGCAGATCCAGCTGTGGCACTTTATCCTGGAGCTGCTGCAGAAGGAGGAGTATCAGGGGGTCATCGCCTGGCAGGGGGACTACGGGGAATTCGTCATCAAGGACCCCGACGAAGTGGCTCGGCTCTGGGGCATCCGCAAGTGCAAGCCTCACATGAATTACGACAAGCTGAGCCGGGCCCTGCGGTGAGGAGGGGCAGGGGGAGGCTGGCCCTGGGTTTGCTCTCGGTCTCCCGGGGCAGAATCCCTGGGATTCTGCGTGGGGTAGCTCCTGTGATTACCTGTGATAGGGAGGGATGCGAGGAGGAACGCCAGAAGCCAGGATCCCAGCCCCTGCTCCACCCCTGCCTTGCTACTTTGGTTAAGGGACTTCTTTGAGCCTCAGTTTCCCCAAACTGTTGTGCTCTGTGCACTAATGAGTCAGGGGCGCCCTCTTTACCTCCCTCAGTGCCCCTCCCCAGCATCCCCTCATCCTCCCTCTCCCCACAGCTACTACTACAACAAGCGGATTCTCCATAAGACCAAAGGGAAGAGGTTCACCTACAAGTTCAACTTCAGCAAAGTCGTACTTGTCAATTACCCACTGTTGGATGTGGCAGCAGCCACCACGGGCTCCCCACTCTTGCTGACCCCTGGTCCCTTTGGGGGGACGCCTGGGCCAGATGCTCCTCCCCTTACCCCCGAGGTGAGTTAGGACACTGGGGTTCCTGAACTGGGGGTTTGGTGCCCTCAACCCATCCGGTCTAAGCTGTGCTGCCTCCTTCGCCTCCCTCTGCAGACACTGCAGACCCTGTTCTCGGCCCCTCGCCTGGGAGAGCCAGGGGCCCGGGCACCCCTGTTTCCTCCTGAGACAGATAAGCTGCGACTGGACAGCCCTTTCCCGTTCCTGGGTTCTGGTAAGGGACTGTGGGTGTGGGTGCCAGCTTGGGGGGGCACGCTGCCCGTTTCTGAGGGAAGAGGATGGGTAAAGATGGGAGAGGAAGGATGCAGGAAGGAGGCCCAGGGTGAGGCTGCGTGTGTGCCTGTGTTTAAAAGCCACAGGAGGACTTGGGGAGAGGGAGGGGAGAAACCGGGGCAGGGACAGGCTGGGAGAGGGGCTTTTAGGCGACAAAGGACTGGAAAAACCAGGTGTGGGCAGACCTCGGCGGATGGCGCAGGGTGGGGGCACCTTCCCACGGTGGCGGTGTGCCCAGCCTGACCCACCCCGTGTTCCCTAGGTGCCACTGGCTATTCCAAGCCCCCCAGCCTGCTGGGTCCTTACAGCCGCGCCTTCCCAGACTACCCTTGGAACTTTAACCCGTATCTCACCGGCCCCTTCCCCAAGCTGCCCCCCTCTCTGTACCCCCCGCACTTCTACCCTAATCCTCTGGCCAGTACCCTGGGCCACCTGCCCTCAGCAGGGGCCGGAGGAGGCCCTGCGACTTCACCCCTCCTGGCTGCAGCGGGGGAGGGCCTGGGCCTCGAGCGCCCCTCAGGCCTGGCAGCAGCCCCTCGCCTGGCGCTGCCGGGAGCCAGGGGTCCGGAGGCCACACTGGGTGGGAAGGACGACAGCGACTCGGAGCTGGAGATCACCGATGTCAGCGGCTGCAGCTCTGACAGCGAGGGCGACGAGGGCCTCCCTGTGCCCCCCAAGGCCAAGGCAAGCAAAGGGGGGAGCGGCAGCTGAACCCGTGTGGGGTGAAGGGTTCCACCAGGGTTGGGGTTGGGCAGCCACTTGTGCCTGGCCTGGCCTGCCCTCGATGTCCTGCCTAAGGCCGGGGACCAGCCCTCGACCCCCTCCCAGGACCGGGCACTTGGCTGCCCACCTTCTTCCCTCACCCCAGGCTGGAGTCTCCCTTGTTTGAGAGGGGTCCCCGCCTGGCCCCACTCCCAAAGTGCAATATGGCGCCCAGCCTCTCCTGCCAACCTGCCGCCCCCCACTCCCGCCCGTGCTGTGCCCTGTGTGTTTGTGCGGCTGTGTCTCCCCTTGTGCCGGCCCCAGCCCTGACCTCCTCCCCACACAAGCCCCCTGGGACAGGGAGCTCAGAGCAATAACCCCGCCCCCAGCCCCGCCCAGGAGGGCCCCCTCCCCACCAGCTCCCCATAACCCCCACTAGCCCCCTCCAGAGTTTACTACAAAAATAAAGGAACGGAAAGGAGCGTGAGCTGTGCAGGATCCGGGCGTCATGGGTGGGGTGGGAGCGTCATCTGGGGAGTCGCTGGCAAAACCCAGGAAGGAAGGAAGGACTGAAGAAAGGCAGTGGGATGGACCCAGGAAAGTGATGCCAGGCAGTCATGGAGGGTTCCAGAACCCACTTCAGGGCCCCCACCCTATCCTCACAGACACAGAGCTCTCCTTAGGTAATTAATATATATTAAAAAATAAACCTCCAATTCAGGGTATAAAAACAGAGCAAAGGCACTTGGGGGTGGGGAATGGAGGGGTGCCCCCTCCCCGGCAATACTGTGATAGCCCGGGACATGGCAGGGTCACTGTGGTCCCCCTTGGAAGGAAGCCCTGAGTCCCCCAAACAGAAGGCAGGAGGGAGAGAAGGCCCAGGCCGACGGGAGGGTGCGGGGAGGCAGTGATCCCAGCGGGGCCCACCCCGGGCACAACCCCCCCGCCCCCGAAGCCCAGCTCCCTCTCCTCAGGCCCTTGGGGTGGAGATGGCGTAGGCAGCTGTGCGGTGGCAGCGGGTGGCCCTCAGTCTTGCGAAAGGCCTGGGGGATGTAGGAAAAGGGAGATGGGGAGAGATGAAGAGAAAGGGGGGGGAGGGAGATGGGGGGGAAGATGGAAAGAGGAGGGGCCAAGAGAACACAGAAGAGCCTGAGAAGGAGGGCGCAGGAGGTGGAATGGGGACATGCAGGGAGACTGAGGCGGAGGGCAAGAGCAGTAGGGAGCCGCTGAGACGCCACTCTGGTCCTTCCAGTTCTCCACTCACCTGCCTGGGGCCAGGAGCCTCAGGTACAGCCAGGCTGGGGGGCAGCGTTCTCCCCGAGCTGAGACAGGAGGAGTCGCAGGCGACAAAATTCCTCCTCCACCTCCTGGTTGGAGAGGCCGCAGTGAGAGGGGTCCCTCCACGGAGTCCGCTCCAGCTCCCCCAACCCTGCTCCTCCCCCCAGGGCACCACCTCCAGCTGTTTAATGGTCTCCTCCAGGCTGAGCAGCTTCTCCCGAATCTCCTGGGTCTGGTCCTGGGTCTGGTCCTGGCTCTGGGAGCCGCCCCCTGGGACCCCATCCCCTTCATGGGGAGGCCCCGCCCCGCTGTCTTCCTCCGAGGGAAACAGGAGCTGCTTCAGGGACAGCACTGGCAGGGACAAGGGGACAAAGTCAGAAGCAGGTCTGGGAAAGAGGCTGAAGGCTGGTGGCGGGGAGGGGGGAAGGTGAGGGCCAGGCTGCAGGTGGGGCTGGGGGATGTGAAGGGGTGCAGAGAAGAGGCAAGGAACATGGAGGGTGGAGGGAGTCCAGGGAGAGGCTGAACTGAAGGTCAAGGGAGGGACAGAGGCTGTGGAAGGAAGAGAGGCCTGGGGCCACCGAGAGTGGTGATACAGGCCAGGCGCGCCGGGCCTGAGCAGGCGGCAAGCTGGGAAGGGGGGCTAGGGCTGCCCCTAGCCCCGTGCGGCCTACCTTTCTCCAGGGCCTTGGCAGCGAGCTGGCCCTCGGGGCCGGGCCTGGAGTAGGGCAGGAGCATGCTGAGGATCCTTTCTGTCCGGCCTGGGCGGGAGGCAGAAGCCGGAGGGGGTATTCAGCTGTTGCTGGGCCTCCTTGTGACACCCGCCCCGCTCCGTGCCCCCTGCAAAGGCTCACCGTCCACTGGGGGCATCTCTCGGCCACCGCCGTTGCCGTTCTCCGAGCTGCTGAGCAGGGGCTCTCGGGTGCTGGGGGGAGGAAGGACTAAGTGATCCCACAGCCCTGGCCCTGGGGAGGGGGTGGCAGGGAGACAGCAAGTGGGGGAGGGTCCACAAACAGAAAAAAAAAGTTGAGGCTGGGAGATGGAGACAGAGGAGCCTGGGTAGGGGCCGGAGAGGCTATGGTACACACACACACACACACACACACACACACACACACACAGCCCCGGAGCTCAAACTCCCCAGCTCCTCAGACCTCCACTGTCCTCCCTCACCTGCTCGGGCTGGGCCGGGATTTGGAGCGAGAGGCGGGAGCGGGGACCTTCAAGGATCCAGCAGTCTCGGTGATGAGGGAACACCAGCTGGGGAGACAGGTCAGCGCCCCCGGGGCAGGCAGTCAGAGCCCCCAGATCCTGCGCCGGAGCCTCCCACCCCCCAGCCCGGGCCTCCTCGTCCACCCGAGCCACCCTCACTTCTTCCGTTCCGACACAGTCTGGGCCACCAGTTCATAGATCTGTGCCTCCTGGTCCCACGTAAAAAGGACATAAAAGGCTTTGTGATCTGTGG
The DNA here is from genome assembly GCA_004024625.1 of Mellivora capensis. Lineage (NCBI taxonomy): Eukaryota > Metazoa > Chordata > Mammalia > Carnivora > Mustelidae > Mellivora > Mellivora capensis. The sequence continues at coordinate 4,543 of PISX010016140.1, forward strand.
GAGGAGGGAGAAGGGGTTCAGAGCCAAGGTCACCCCCATGTGCCCTCCCGAGTGTGGGCTAGAGGCTGGGGCAGCCCCTGCTGGCAGCGGCCTCCGGCTCCCGCAGCTCCCACCATCCCTCACGTGCCTTGTCCCAAGGCCTCCATCTCACACCCCTCGTCCATCAGGCAGCAAGTCCCCAGTCTGGCTCACCCCACAGACCCCTGGAGCCGCTGGTGCACCTCTGCAAACCCCTCCACTCTGTTCCCCCCCGCCCCTGCTCCCCTACAGTCCCCAGGAGACAGCCAGGGGGCGTCTCCCAAGACTGATGAGAGCGGGCTGCTCCCTGCAAACCCCGGGGGAGCTGCCGGGCTCCCTTCCTAAGACCCACAACCCTCCTGGTCCCCTGGCCACCTTCTCCGCCTCTCCTGGGGCCCCCCTGGCGTGTCCCCCACCCACCCTGCGTGCTCCCCAGCCCTCCCAGAGGGTCGCCACCCACGCCGCGGGCTGGTGCCTCACCGGTGGCCACTTCGCGGGTGATGGCGGACGTGAGCCGCAGCACCGGCCGCAGCATGGTCTTGCCGTCGGGTGTGGGTGTCAGCGTCCGGCTGTGGGACTTGAGCAGCAGCCGCTCGTCCTGGCGCTGGAGCAGCAGCAGCAGGTCGTCCAGCAGCAGCACGTGGACCTCTGCAGGGCAAGGCCCAGGCTCAGCGGCCGCCCCTACCCCCCAGCACCCCACCCCCGGCCCCCGCGCTCACCCACAGCCTTGTCCTTCGTCACCCGCCACGTCAGCGGGCCCTCATGCACCAGCTTCTTCTTGGTGATGTCCAGGTTCTGGAGGCAGGAGGGCGTACCCAGTCGGTGCAGGGCGTGGGAGGGGAGGGCAGGGGTCAGGAGGGGCAACCGGCTGGGACTGAAGAGGGGCTCTGGGCAGAGGGGTGGCTCTCCTTCCTAGGATGCATTAGCAAAGAACTCCTGGGGCAGGAGGGGCAGGGCTGTCGGAGAGCAGGGGAAGGCCGGGGAGGGGAGGGCAGGGCAGGCAGGGCTACCTTGAACTCGCTCAGCATGGGGTCACTGCTCTGACGTAGGTGGGACAAGTCCAGGCGCTTCTGATAATCCTTGAGTCGCTGCGGTGGGGAAGGGAGAGTCACGGGGAGGACCCGAGGGCTGTGGTTGACGCACAGTGACCCTGAGGGGGATAAGCCGAAGGCAGGGCCTGGCCTCCAGAGAAGGGGCCCTGAGATAGACAAGACAAAGGCCCGCCCAAGCCCCGCACATGGACGCCCTGTTGCCCTGGGCCCACGGCCACGGCCAGGCGTACCAGCAGGTCCTCCATGTCACGCACGGCCTGGTTGACGTGGTGCAGAATTTCTCGGCAGCACTCAGCTGCCCGTTCCACTTTCTCTCGTTCTGCCGGCTCTTCTGTGGCAAAGGAGAGACAGGCCCTGGTGACCCCGAGCTGGGAAGCTCCTGGCCCGTCCCGTCCCCGCGGAAGCTGGGGCCCGGCGCACTGGCACCTGTGTTCTGCCCGATGCTCTGGAGGAGCAGCGGGTACTTGGTCAGACGCTGCATCTCCGTGGGGATCATATCCTTCAGCTGCAGGCGGCGGCACCGGGGGCGGCTCTCAGCCTCCTGCGGGCAGAGTGGCGCTGAAAGGCGCAGCCGGGGGCATGCGGCAGGAACTGCAACACCAGCACCGCCTCCCCCCACCCCCCCACCCCGGTCTCCCCTTCACCTGCACAAAGGCACAGAACCGAGGCTCCTTGCGCTGCTTGGCTTTGAGCTGCTCTAAAGCAAATGACTGGCGGCTGCAGAAGCGGGAGGAGATTTTCTGGAACCAGCTGCCTTCGGCACCATCAAACTACAGCGAGATTCAGGCCAGGGAGGGCGTCTCAGGTGGGATTGGGAAGAGCGGGGCCTCACGTGGGAACAGCAGCCTCAACAGGCGCCTGCAGTGAGTGGCCCAGACCCCGGGGTCTGAACGGGAGAGAGGCTTGAGACGGGCCTCCCTGGGCCTGGATTCCAGGACTCTGGCTGGAAGGAGGGGACCCCAGGGGAGGCAGGGGCTGGGCGCCCTCACCCGAGCCAGCAGCACGTCTCCGATCTCCTCAATGAGGTAGCCACTATCCTGCCTGAGCTTCATCAGTCGATCGAGGAACAGGGCTGTGGAGAGCGGTGAGGGAAGGGAGCGCTGTCAGGGCCGGAGCCGCAGCTCACAGAGCTGCACGGGAGGCAGCGGTGGTCGAGCTGCAGGTGTCAGATCCTGGGGGCCGAGGGGCCGCCACCCACCCGATGCCATGCCCTTGTTGATATGCCCCGGGAATATGAGCCTGGGGGGTCCAGGGCTGCCCATGGCAGGCACTCAAGGAGAATGTGCTAGGCTCTGGTTGAGCCACTGAGGCCTTGAGGAGGGAGCCGGCAGTGGGGCGCACAGCGGGCCACAGTCCTGCACTCACAATGCACCTCGATGAGCTCGTCCAGGCTGGGGAAGATGTTCTGGAGCTCCTCCAGGGAGAAGAAGCCCCCTTCCGCCATGGGCTGGTAGAAAAGGTCATGCAGCACCCGGAGCATGCGCACATGAGCGGCCTCAGTCACCAGCAGCTCTGCGGGAGCAGGAAGCATGGTTGGGAAGGGCACGGTGGGGGGGGGGGGTGGTGGTGGTGCACACAGTCTCAGAGGCAGGCTCGGGGTTGGGGAACAGGGATAACTCCCTGGGTGGAATCATTTGCCCCTGAACTAGCCACTGAGGATTCCTGATCCCACTGCCGGTTTTCCTTGGCTGCGGCAGCCAGCCCGGGTGACCAGTGGTCCCCTGTGCCGGGCACCCACGCCCTTCCCCGAACATGGGATTGTCAGTGCTACACCTGGGAAAATTCCAGGCGAACTGGGATGAGCTGGTCGCACCACCACCAGCAAGCCTGTGGCTGTGTGTAGCATCCAGCAAGTCCCTCGGCCTTGGTTTCTGGAACAATGATAATCCTTTACACACACGTTGATAGCCTTGGATCCAGGGAACCCCCCTCCCCCCCCACCGCCGCGAGGGAGCATGCCTGGGTTTCAGGGGCCCCAGGAGTTCCTGGAGACTATAAACGCACAACTCCGCGTTAGGAATATTTTTCTGATGAGGGAAACGGCTGTGCTGTCCGCTACGGTATCCACTAGCCACACACAGTCCTTCAGATTTTAATTGAAATGAAATACAGTTCTGTGGTCAGTGGTACTTGTCACATTTCAAGGGCTCAACGGCCATTATGCGGCTGGTGGTAACCGTGCTGGACAGCACAGAGGCTGCGAGTTTTCATTATTCCAGAAAATTCTACCAGATAACACTGCTTTCTATTTGGCTCGTATCCTTAGAAGGATCTGGAACATAAGAAGTATTCCGCTATGGCCCTAGAACTTCCGAATGAGTTCCCCTCTTACTATTAAGCAACTTATAAATAAAACTTCTAAACCAGAGCTTCCAAAGAAATGTTCTACTTTTGCCAAACGCCCAGCCCACACCCAGTTCAAGATCGCAGAGAAGAATCAACACAGAAAGGATACTTCCATCATCTCCCTGCCCAGAAGCAAGCGCTGATGATATACTGAGTATCTTCCGGAACTTGTCCCCATGGCACTGCTTTTGCCTCTGAACGGTTAAGTCCACACTGGAATGTTCTTACCTGGCCCCCCACCACACTAAACACTTCCCATGAATCCCCTCAGCTCCATGACCGTCTTTTGAGGTGGGAACTATTACTTCCCGAATAAGAAAACAAAGATTTCCTCGAGAAATACAACTTCATGTGGCCCTTCCAGCTCTTACCAGCTCTGCCCTGCACTAGGAAAAAAACTCGCAGCAAATGTCACTTTGACAGCTGACAGCCACATTCCTGTTCCACAAGTGGCTATTCCACGATGTACGTGACAAACGGCCCTCGGTGGTGACAGGCTGCCTTCAAGTCCGGCCCGTGGCCTGTGGCACACAGAGATAGGCAGTACCTTGTCCCTTCTCCAGAACTGGGTGGCGTCCCCAGTACTCACCACTGATGACCTCCTGCCGTTTCACCTGGCTCTTGGGCAGGCTGTGCAGGGTGCCAAGGGGGACAAGCTCCCGCCAGCCAGGGGGCTCTTCTGGTTCTAGCTCTAGTCCTGACCGTGCCGGGTCCCCTTCGTCTCCAGGCTCAGGGCTGTGAGACAGAGGCCTTGTTAGGGCCCCAGCTTGGGGAATCCCTGGGAGGAGACTTCCATTCCTAGTGTCGAAGCCCCACCACCCACCCCTGGCCCGCCCCATGGCCTTGGCATTCAAGGCCTCCAGAGCAGGCCCCAAATCTCTAGGAAAGAAGAGTCCCCCCCTCTCCTGTGACCTCAGTGACTTCAGTGTCCAATACCCAGTTCTAACTCTGGCAACAAGCCCTCCCCCACCATCCTCCTGACTCTCCAGGCTGCCTCAGTAAATGGGGGAGGAATGACCTACGTGGCTCGTCGGGTAGGGCCAAGCACGGCCGTGGCAGAGCTGGGGTCCATGTCCACGTCACTCCGGGAGCGGCCCCCACCCCGGCCCTTAGCCCCGAGGCTGCCCCGGGAAGGCCGGCGGCGGTCACTCACCCGCAGGCTTTCCGAGCGCCCCAGACGCCCCGATAGCCTGGACCCCGAGGCCAAGGACAGAGTCAGGCAGAGGCCAGGACAGAGACAGGGAGAGACCAAGACAGGGACAGTTGGGAGAGACCAGGACAGGGACAGAGATAGGGAGAGACCAGGACAAGACCACAGATGGGGAGATACCAGATCAGGGACAGACAGGGAGAGACCAGGACAGGGACAGACGGGGACCAAGGTAGGGGAGACCAGGACAGATACCAAACATGCAACAGAAGAGAGGAGAGAGTCAGAAGGAGCAGTGGAACTTAGGACTTTGGGCTGTTGGGGCACTGGGGGTGGTCAAGAGGGACAGGGAAACTTGGTGGGGGTGGGGAAGGAAACCCAGTCTGGAGCACAGGATTGACCCCTCCCTTCCCTGAGGCAAGGGGCTGGGGTGGGGCAGAGCAGGGAGTGAGGGAGGGAAGATTTCAATACTTAGCTCTTCTGCTGGGAGGGTGATGACCCCACCCACCCCTTGCAGGGTGAAGGGGAGGGGATGGCCCATGGGGAGAGGGGAGGGGCTGGGAGAAGTGGGGGAGGGGCTAGCCCTCCCCCGACCCAGGGCCCACGGACCCACCTCTTCCATCTTCTGGGGAGAGAGGGGCACAGGGTCAGAGGTGGACCCAAATAGAACCCAACTCACCTCCCCTGCCCACCAAAGGGTCCCCAAAGCAGCGGCACGAGGACGGGCAGGGGGCAGAGCCTGCCCCCCCCAACTGTGAGGAGGACAGGGCCCCCAGGCTTGGAGCACAGAGGGTGGGGGCTGGAGGACAGGGCACAGGGAGGCAGGGGCGGGAGCAAGGCGCAGGGCAGTGGCTCAGAAGAGGAGAGGAGCGAATGACAACCTGAAGGGATGAGGGAGGGGGCAGGAGGAACAGGGAGGCCAAGAAGAGCGGAAAAGGAGGCACAGGAGGAGAAAGAGAAGAGGAGGAAAGAAAAGAGAAAGTGGAGGACGGAAAGAGGAGGCAGAGGGGACAGCAGGAGCAAATGGCAGCGCGACCCCCGGCACATGCGCGTAACCTCCCCCCCTCCCCGGGGCCTGATAACCCCCTTCCTGCTCCCCCCACCCCTGCCCCCACACCCGGCCCCGGGCACCTCTCTGTGTCAGCACCCTCCTCGGTGCTCTCTGGGGGCACCAGGGGCTCCAGGCTGGCCGGGCCCTGCGGCGGTGGGTCCCCCAGCTCTGGTGGGGCATCAACACCTGTGGGGGGGGCGGGGAGAATAAAGCTGGCTGCCAGGCCCTTATGTCAAGACCCCCACCCTGGGGGCCTCGAGCTCCTCCTGTGGCGTTGGGGATGGGGGATGGACTGATAGAAGGGCCTCTGAGAACATGGCCAGCTGCGGGGGCTGGGGGGAGCCACAGAACCAGGGAAGGTTCCGCGTCCATTCCTTCCCCCGACCCTCAGCCGGGACTTGCAGGGAGAGGGTAGACCCCGTTTAGGAAGACTGAGGCTCAGACACGGCTTCCCTGATATAACCCAACTAAGCCACAGAGCTGGGACTTGAACCCAGAACTGGCCTGAGCAGTTGCCTTACATCCCTGGAGGGGACTAACAATATACTCTGAGATGGTTCTGGGAAATGATGCCTTGGGGGCGGATGGGAAACATAGTCCAAGGAGGGGGGCTTATGCAGCCCCAGGATAGAGGCTGGAGCCTGAGAGGAGAGCCGTGGAGCAGGTGAGCAGAGAAAAGGGGGGTGGTTTCTTAATACTACTGGGGACCAAGAGCAGGGCAGGGTAAGTGGAGAACTGAGTGGGGGGTCTCTTGGGGGCAGCGGGGGCGCTCAAGAAACTCACCTGGTTCCCGGTCAGGGCTGTCTCCAGACAGAGGGTGCGGAGAAACTCCAGGGACGTCCTGCCCAGGAGCCCCGACGTTCCGGTCCCGGGAGGGCACCCCTAGGCCTCCCCTCCTTTCTGTAAGGCCTGGCTTCTCAGCTGGGGAGACATCCAGGGAACGGCGGGGGGGAAGGGGGGGGGGAATGAGAGCCCAACATGTCTAATCCACCGCCGCCTGCACTCCAGCCCCATCCCCCCCACAGCCCGGGAGCACCCCCACCCCCTCTCCCAGGTTCCCCCCACCCCCAGCGGGCTTCAGGACCATTACCATCAGCCTCGACTTTCAGGTGTCGGAAATCGGGGGCTGAAACGAGAGATGGGGCCGTGAGGCAGGGGCGCTGTGGGGGAGCGGGGAGGGCAGAGGCCAGGCACCTCACCCTGAGGCTCGGCCCGGTTCCAGCGGGCAGCGTCCAGTAAGATGCTCAGGCCTTTCTTGGTCTTGGTTGGCTCATCTGACCGCCGATTCCCCATCATCTGAGGGAAGAAGGGCGAGTGGAGGAGGGGGCTCTCCATCTCTGAGACCCTAACCGAGCAGAATCAGACCCTGGGAGCCCAGAGTCACGGGGCTCCCCAGGGGCCTCTGGGGGAGGGAAGCGCCAGGTTTGGGTGCTCAGGGGAAGCACCTTTTTTCGGAAGAAATTCCTCCCCAACTTCTTGTCCCCGCTCTTGGTCCGCACCCCAAGGTGGCGCATGTACAGGCTGATGGCGCTGACCACAGCGGCACTGTGGGGAGGGGTCGATCAGGGCCCCGAAATGTGCACAGACACACATGCACGCCCATGGCCGTGGGGGCACTGCTGTCCCCCAAGCCTTCCCCTCTGCATTCACTTCCCACCCCAGCCCCCCAACCGGTTCCAGGTGAATGTCTGAGGAAGGGGGAGAGGGCTCCAGAGGACGGGGCCCCGATCCCCGGTCCTCCTCCCTGGGGCCTGGGGGACTAAATGCCTCTCCTGCCGTCCTTTCTGCTTCTCTCATCACCTCTTTTCCTCATCGGGAGAGATGGTGTGTCTGCAAAAAGAAGAAAGAAGTTTGCGACAAACTTGCTAAGCCTGGATCCCTATCTGTCCAGCACAGATGTCCCGGGTGCTGCCCCTTAGAAGTGGGGACAGAGAGAGGCGAGGTGGGGAGAGCCACAGCTGCGGGGAAGGAGGAGCACAGCAGAGAGGAGCGTCTCTTGGGAGCTCGGAGCGGCAAGGACAGGACCCAAGCGCCAGGCCCAAACACAAGACCATGGAAAGCCCTGGAAACTGGGAGGGTGCCCCAAAGCTGGGAAAAGACAACACAAAACCAGATGAATTACAAATGCCAGGGCTGGGGAACCCAGAAGTCAGGGGAAGAGCCCAAAGGTTAAGGAATGAACCCTGAAACTGCAGGGACCCCCCCCCACCCCCACGCCAGGCTGGGGTGGGGGCAGGCCCCACTCACTGCATCTCCTCCAGGTGGGTCAGTAGCCGCTCGGCCAGGTGCCGCTCCCGAGCCTCAAAGCTGGCACGGTCCCGCCCAACCCAGGCCTCCAGCTGGGTCAGGTCGTGCTCCCAGGGTGTCATGCCCATGAGCCGCTTGGAGCGGAAGTCCTCCAGCAGCCGGCTGACGGTGGCCTGCTGGTTCTGCACCACGTCCTGCACGAAGTGCCGCTGGACATCCTCGGAGAGGAGGTCGGGTCGCGTGCGGTCTGCAAGGACATGGGCAGGGGGCTGGGGGTCGCTCCCACCCACCCTCAGACCCCTGATGGGTGCGCTACCTTGGGTTGCCAGGGCCAGGGGTGAGGACGGGAGTCTGCGCTGTCCACGGGAGCAGGGGAGTGTGGCCTCCCGCCCCAGGGCTCCCTGCTGGACTCTCTCCCTCACCCACAGTCCCCTTCTTTCCTTACCGAGTTCAAAGGAGACAGTGGGAGGGACCGGCACCCGCAAAACCTGCTCGTGACAGAGAACAGGGTGAAGGTGAAGACCAGGGCTGTGATGGGGTCACCACAGCCCAAGTGCCTGCTGGGAATGATGGTCTGAGGGAAGGAAGCCCGGGAGGGCCAGGCGGGCACTAAGTCTCCCCAGGACAAGGATGTGGGGGAACTGGGGGCCCTCAGAGGTGTCTCTCACCGCAGTCTTGTCCAGGAAGCTATGGTAGAAGTCGAGGAAGGCCTTCTTGGCCTCTTTGGGACCCAGGGAAGCCAGCATGTCTGCATGCAGGCAGCAGAGCTGGGGAGACAGAGAGCATCACGTGTCCTCTTCCTCCCAGACCCAAACCACACTCTCCCTTGAAAAGCCCGAGGCTCACATCCTCTGGTTAAGAGCTCCCTGGTCTCTACCACCCCCAAGCCCAGGCCCTTGTCTCTCCTGGCCTCCCCGGGGGCCAGCGTGACCATTTGCTTATTTTCTATCCTTCGAAGTGGCTGTGGTTAGATTTCCTGCTGCCTCCTGCCACGCTGAGAAGCCCGGGGCCTGTAGCGCGCTATTCTAACCCTTGACCCACGTTCACCTGGTCAGTCGTGGGCACTGGTCGTTATCGCCTTTTATAGATGAGAACACTGGGCTCAAGTAGCTTGCCCCAGGTCACGCTGCTAGTTAGTTAGTGGCAGAGCTGGGGTTAGAACCCAGGCAGCCTGTTCCCCTAGAACCCACAGCCTAGAAATACTGCAAAAACCTGAGGGACACGCGTGTATGTGTGTGAGAGAGAGAGGGAGGTTCTGGCTCATCAGTGCCCCAGAGAGGCCCCGAGCACAGTGGGGGCTGGGCAAATAACCGGGTGGATCAGTGGGGCTCACTCATTCATTCACCACCCGTCCCCCGAGCTCGGCCGCCCTTCAGCCCCGTGCTGGGCAGTGCCGGCACCGTGCTGCCCGCTCCCACCTGTCTTGGCTTCTGGGGTCTCTCGTTGGGTAAGGAACACGGTCTGTGTGCTAAGGCCTGACCCTGATAGGGGGAGGACTCTGTTTTCCTGCCATAAACACTTCCAATCTCTGCACACCCCCAAACACCATGACAAAACCCCATAAGAGGCCCATAGGAAGAAGCCCGGGGCCACAGCTATCTCCTGGCTGCCTGCCCAGCTGATGAGGCGCGGGGGCTGCAGGAGGCCAGAGTCTGAATGCTGGGGGCCACCCGGGTCACCTCGGCCAAGCCCCCGGCTCTGGCTGGGCTTGTTTCCACATCTGTAAAAGGACATGGCAGTCAGCACCCTCCCTGGGCTGAGTTCAGGAGCCCGAGTTCTAGAAAGCTCAGGCTCGCTAGGGGGACCTCCTTGCCCAGAGGGGCACAGCCTCCATTTGCAGGTGAGGGGCAGCCACTCTTCTGGAGAGAAGGCATTTTCCCGATTTCCTGCCCATTTCTGAAGCTCCGGAGTCAGTCGATGCACCCCTCCTTCTTGGAGCCCCGGGCATCCCAGCCCAGCAGCTCTCTGTGTCTGGCTGGGGGGGGATGTACCCTGCTGTGTACTTCCAGTCCGGTCCAGTGCTCCGGGCTATACCCTAGTTGCAGCCTGGGCTGGGACACCCTAGATCTCCTTGCAATTAGGACCTTGTCCCCAGAGCGTCCCCCTCCAGCCTGCGCAGTGGCCTCTTCCTTCCTGAGTCACGCACTGGGCTCTCCAGACCCTACAGTGCCTCGTATCTGGGATAGTGAATTCTGCTCGGCTCTGCCGTGTGGGCTGCTTGCGGTGGTTCCTTATTTCTGGGGCAGCCAGACCTGGGAAGGCCAGGGGCTTCCCTCCCACAGCCCCAGGCCCTGAACGATGGACGGGTGGCCCCTGCCGAGGCCACAGAAGAGGATTCCACTTCCAGGGTCAGCGGGAGGAGCCATGGACGGGTGATACAGCCACGGGCAAGGAAGGGGGACGGGGAGCCCGGGGCTCTGCTGGCTTCTGGGGTCTCCACTGCTCTCTGCCTGACCCTGCTGTGAGTACCCTCTCCCCTGCACTCGCTCCTTGCGGACATTTCCACGGGGCACCCGCAGTCTTGCCAGGGTCGCATGCCTAGCGCTCTGGCTCTCTTCTGGATCTCACGCTGTGTGCTCTGGATCTGTTTCCTGGACCCTCCCAGCTGGGCTGCTCTGGCCAGTCTCACTGAGTGGGGTGGCTGATCCCGGCCTCAGCCCTCCCTCTGCCCACGAAGCCCCGCCCTCACCAGGGGTCCCGGTTCAAACTGCAAGGCCACGTGCTGCAGGAAGGCCATGAGGTGGGCAGGCCGCCGCTTCACCTGCTCCAGGCTCTGGAACTGACTGTTGTGCTCCTCTGCGTTCTGAGGGCGGAAGGCGAGGGGGTGAGACAGTGGGGAGCAGAGGGGCACCTTGGGCTTGACCCCTCCCCTCCCTGGCAGCGATGACACCCTAATAGCCGGGGCTGGGGCTGGTGTCAGGGACAGCAGATGAGTCAGCGGTACAACAGCAGGTTATGAGGACAAGCATTAGCACGGGGAGTAGGGATCTGTGCTATGATTAAGGGGGGTGGTGAAAAAACCCGGGGCTAGAGTTAAAAGGGTGGGAGTGCATGCTATAATGGGACACCAAGGATGGGGCAGGAGGGAACAAGGATTGTGGTACCCAGATTACAGAAAGAGGGACAGGCAGGGAGAGGAGGTGGGGGCCAGCATCCCATGGGGGACCTGAGGAGGGAGGGGACACTGAGGATGGGACTTGAGGGCTGGGGCCCACGGAGGCTGGGACAGAAGCTTTTCCACCCCATCTCCCCCTCACCGTCTCCAGCTCATTCTCAAAATCCTCATCCTCAGCCCCAATGATGCTGACTGGCACCAGGCCAGGCCGCGGTGGTCCTGGGGCCTATGGAAGAGGAGGGATGGCTTCAGCTTGGGTGCAATGTCAACTCACAGTCCCCCAGTCCCCTGCCCCTAGGCTTTCTCCACTCACCAGCCCGCGGGTGATGTCCTCTGCCTCCATGGGCTCCACAGGGCTGAGGAATAGGAGGGGCCACGGTTAGGGGGGGCAGGAAACGGTGGCACAGGGTGGTTACTCACAGATTCCTGGCCCAGGTGTGAAGGTGAGTAAACAGCGTCCCCCGCCCCAATCCCGGCCTCCACAGCTCAATGGGGCCTCTGTGTGGTGACAAAGAGCCCTTCAGAGGCCAGCCAGGGCGGGGAGCCCAAGGACAGGGAGCCTTAGGAGGGTGGGGGAAGCAATGGAGGCCCAGGAGCTGGGGTCCCTAAGAGAGCTGTGGCCATGAAAGCCTGTAATTTGGGGTCTCTAATGGGGAATAGGCTGGGGGCCTGACCCCTGGGTCTGAGGGAGGAGGGGCTGAGGGCCTGAACTCCTGGGTCTGAGGGAGGAGGGGCTGAGGGTCTGGACTCCTGGGTCTGAGAGAGGAGGGACCAGGGACCTGGATTCCTGAGTCTGAGGGAGGAGGGGGCTGCAGGTTAGGTCTGAGGAAGGACAGGCCAGGAGCCCTGACTCTTGGGTTTGAGGGAGGAAGGGCTGGGGGCTCAACTTCTGGGTCTGAGGGAGGAGGGGCTGCAGGTTGGGTCTGAGGAAGGACAGGCTGGGGCCATGGATTCCTGGGTCTGAGCGAGGAGGCACTGGGAGTCTGGACTCTTGGCGTCTGGACCTGACGCCTGTTACCTCTGCATTCCTCATCACGGAAACATGAAACAGTGGCTAACCGTTAGTGCGCGCTAAGTGTCATAAAGTATATGCCAGGCATAACATTATTGCTTTATACAGGTAGGCTGAAAAGGGCGCTGCAGGCTGGGTCCTAGGGAGGCAGGGCCTGGGGGCTAGCAGAGTTGGGAAGGTTAAAGGAAAGGTAGAAAGGAGATAAATGGGGTGTGTGGGGGCTGCTGTCCTAGACCTGACAGGCTTGGGGCCGGATGTTGCCTCTGAACCCACCAGCCCCACTTCCTGTGACAGGAAATCTAATGGCAAATCCCCCAACCCCCAACTCTCTCCACATAAGAAAACAAAACTCTGCACCTCCTTCCCGAGACCCAGAAGTCGCTTTCCCTCGGGGACCTGGTATCTTCCCCTGCTTCCAATCCCATAAAACAAGGGATGGTCCTCAGCCAGCTCATCCCCAAGGTGTGTCTGTGTCCCTTGCCCTGCCTCCATCTGTCCCGCTGGCTCTCCTTCCGTGGCCAGCTGTCTGTCCCCTGAATGTGCTTGAAGTCTTTGCCTCTCTTCTCCCGGTCTCCTTCCCTCCCTTCAGACCTGTCTCACTTTCCCACCATCTCTGCCTTCCCTCCCCCTCAGCCACCTCGCCCTAGCTTCCGTTGCTGTCTCTCCCCTCTGTCAGTGTCTGTCTTCCCACATCTGGTTCTGCAGCCACCTGAGTCCTCGAGGTCACTGTGTCATGCACTGTCTCTCTCTCCCCCCATCTCTCCCCGACTCTCCCATCATCTCCCTTAGAGTCTCTGCTTTCCTGTGTCTTCCTACCACCATCTTCTCGGTCCCTAATTAGTCTGACTAATGCCACGAGTGTCCGGCGGGAAGGAGGTGGGGAGGGGTGGACCAGTGGGGTGATGGGGGGAGGGGAGGGGAGGGGGTTCCCCCCCACAACCCAAAGCTATTTACAGCCCCGGTTGCCTGAGGCTCACCCTTCTGCCTCCTCCACAGGCCTCCTCCCTAGCACTCAATAAACGGTAGGTAGGATTTTGTTTATGACCATGAAACAGTGATGCTTTCTGGAGTGTCCCTGTGTCATCCCATGGGTTCCCCAGAGCACATGACATTCCCTTTCTCATCCATAGAGCGTCTCTGTCCACCACCAAGCTCGGGTGATTTAAGATTTGAGCACTGTTAAATCTTCATGTAAATAAGCTTGCAAACCAGCACGAAAAAAGAAAAAAAAAAGCAATTATTTATTACAAAAGCTAAACTTACCTAGCACTTAACAGCGTGCTAGGCATTGCTCCAAGGGCTTCTCACATCTGAACTCACTCAACGCTCACAACCACACCCACCCCATGCAATTAGTACTCCCGTTAGAGACAGAAAACCTTCACCAGGCCACCGGCGGCAACTTCTGGAAAACATGACCGCACACATGGAAGGTCCATGCTCACCCCACTGGGGGGATGGGGGGGCGAGGTTCAACAGAGGCAGGGAAATTCCAAAAAGCACAAAGGAGAGGACACATGTCATGTGAGCAAATGCTCAGGGCCAGGCAGGCCCCAGTCACGCACCTGACGCCTGTTACCTCTGCATTCCTCATCACGGAAACATGAAACAGTGGCTAACCGTTAGTGCGCGCTAAGTGTCATAAAGTATATGCCAGGCATAACATTATTGCTTTATACAGGTATTAACTCATTGAATCCCCTAAATGACCCCTGGAGGTCAGTTTTGTAACTATCTTCATTTTACAGAAGAGGAAACTGAGGCATAGCTCTTAAGAGAGCGAGGATTCAGACCCAGGTGCTCTGACTTCAGAGTTTACACATTTAACTATCAGAATGTGCTGCTTCAGAGCACGGAGAATCCCATCCCCCACCCCAACCTTAGGAAACTAAAATCTGAACCAAAGTTGAGGCACTCTGGTCCCTTGGTGGTGTCTGGGAAAGTCAGGGGTCTGTGGGCACTGTGACTTGGGCAGGAGTGCGGGCTGCAGCTCAGGCTGCTCCACAGAGGCTTAGGGCTCAGAGAGCATTCTGGAAGGGAAGGTGGGGGGTTGGCTGCCTAGAAGATAGACGGTGAGGGGGTACCACAAAGGGTATTCACACACTGAGGCTGTCAGATGGGTTTGTAGGCAACTGAAAAGGCCAACCGTCCAGCAGCAGGGACACTGTGTGCACGGGACTGGGGGTGGTGGCGGTCAGGGAAAGTTTAGAAGGTTCTTAGAGGTGAGGGTCTTAGAGCAAAGCAGGCACCAGTTGGGGACTAGATGGGCACCTGGATTCTTTGCAAGGTTCGGGGTCTATAAGACACTGAGTGGATGACCCGGGTCCCCAAGAACCTCTGGAAGCCGTAAACAACTAAAAATAGAGTAGTTAAGGTAAGTTCACAAGGGGCCCTTGGAAAGTGTAAGGCTCCAGATTCTCTTCTATTGGCAAGTTCAAACAAGTGGATCTACACGGAGGATCACACCGGATCATGATTCCGTATGTCAAGCAGCCAGTCTAGGGGACCTATGGAGACTTAAAAGGGGAGCAAAATTCTACAGGCGCATGTGGTGGTCCCAAGACCCAGGATTCTAGGGGGTGCTACTGACCGATGGGGACCCCACATCTCTAAGAAGCCGAGTTTCCGGGGGTGGGTAGCAGGAAACTGGTGGGTCTGTAGGACCTTGTAATTTATATGGAATGTGGGGGCATCTACACCAGCCCCAAATCCTACGTGGGACGTGGCGGGTCTACGCGGGCCCCAAATCCTACTACAAGGGACGTGGCGGGGCGCACGGCCAGGGATGATGGGGCGGACCAGCGGAGTCAGGGTCTGACGCCCGCCCGGGGCCGCGTCCCTCACCTGGTCGTAGGAGAATCCACCGCAGCAGCCAGAACCGAAGCCTCTGCGTACCGGCTCCAGAGTTTCCCACCCCCGCCTCCGAGTCGCTCTAGCTGCTCCAGCGTCTACCTTTGCTTCCAGCTCCACTCCTCCCGCCAGCCGCTCTAGCCTAGCTGCTGCCTCGTTCCTGCCCGGGAGACTCTACTCCTCCCGCCGGCCGCTCTAGCTCTACACTGCGCCACGCTGGCCAGAAAGGGCCGCTCTGGCCTGCCTTGGAGGGCTGGCGTTTCCGTATCTCGACTGCCCCTGTCACTCTACTGTGCCCCGCCCCCCGCCCCCGCCCCCCAAGCCAGACTAGAGTTGTTCCAGCCCCCCGCACCACCACCCCCCGCCCCCGCCCCAGGCCCAGGGCTCAATCCGAAATCTCCGAGTCGCCCCTGGCCCTTAGTCTCCGGTCTGGGTTCCCCACCCAATCTTGCCTTCCTAACTCCGGAAACAGCTGAATTTCCAAGGCGGACACTAATTTTCCCCGCACCCCTACCGTCCCGGCCGCACACTTTGTGCTGGGACTGTAAAGCAAAACTCCTGGGTGCCAGGGTACCTTTCCCCCAGACATGCAGTGTAACCTGGAAAAAGTAATTACTTCTTCCCGAGACTCAGTCTTCCCGCCTGTACAATGGGGGAAGATCTCCAGCTCTGTCATCTACAACCCATCTCTCAGGGCATATAATTAATGGCCCAGAAAAAGAGCTTTCCAAAAAATGCTTTCACACGCGCTCTGCAACTTTCAGCTTCACAGGGGCCTACGGCGTAGTTATTGACGTTTTTCCTTTTCGGTGGCTCTAAAGTATGTGGGGTTGGAGGACGGTGCTTGAAAGCACCTGCAAGTTCAAATCCCAACTCCACTCGGTCTCACGGTGTGTGGACCCTGGGGCGAGTCGGTTCCGCTCCCTAAGCCTCAGTTTCCCCACCCGTACAATGGGAGTGATCATCCGTCCTCCGCTGGACAGTTGCGAGGACTTGACTCCGGCCTTGCACCCTTCATCCCCACTTACTGGGCACTCGGCAGGTGTTAGTTCTCCTCTCTTTGCTCCCCTTGACAGATGGGGAAACTGAGGCCCACGAAGGGGCGGCCGCTGGCTCTGAGGGGCGCCGAGGAAGGCCCTGCACTGCCGGCAGGGCCCCGGTCCCCTCCCTCCTCCTCCCCACTTCCCCTGGCAGCCGAGGGGCGGGAGGCCGGGCGGGGCCCGGACGGTGTACCTGGAGTCCGGCGGGGAGGTGACCGGCGGGGCGCCCGAGGTCGGGCTCGGCGATCCCGGGCCCTGCGCCCCGGCTCCCGCTTCCTGGCTCTGGCGGGGCAGGAAGTTGGGGCGTTTTTCCGGAGGCCCCCGCCCCGCCGCCCCTCCCCGCTTCCTGCCCGCGCCCCGCGCCCGCCCGGCACCTCCGCTTCCTTCCCCTTCTCGCCGCCCGCCCGGCCCCTCCTTTCCCCGCTCGGCGGGGGACTCGCCGGCCCCGGCCCCGCCCCGGCCCCGCCCGGCTCCTCCCGGCTTTGTCCGTCTGTCTGTCCGCGGGCCGCGGGCCCCAAGCTTCTCGCCTCCACCGGGTGTCCGCTATCGCCTCCCCGGCGGGATGGGGGCCGTCTCGCCACAGCCTCCCCTGCTTTCCGTCTGGGTCTCTCGGTCTTCCTCTCTTTCTTTGCCTCGCTGTGCGTGTTTCCGTCCGCGTCCCTCTCTGTCTGCTCCTCTGGCTCTCCTTTCTCCGTGGGGGGTCTTTTCCTCCCGCTCGCGGGCCCCTACTTCTCCGCGCTGTCCCTCCCCTCTGTCGCATCTCTTGTCTTCTCCTCTCCGGGTCTCATTATCTTTCTGCATGGCCACCTCGGTCATATCCCCAACCACTGCTTTCTTTCTCTAGAGTCAGCCTCTCCGTGTCCATTTTTCTATGGACCTTTCCTTCCTTTCTCTGTCTCCTGCTTTCTCTCTGTCCCCCTCCCCCTTATTCCCTGTCCCTTCATTGTCTTTCTCTTCACTTGCTCTGTCTCTCCATCACTATCTCTCTGTGTCTGTCTCTTCTCCCAGAAACCCTGCGTCCCTGTGTCCCCCACCCCAATCCCCAGATGAGAGCCGCAGATTCTCCCCAGATGTCCCTGCTGCAAGTCCATTCCCAGAAAAGAAAAGGTGTGGCCTGGCTGTAGTCAGCACTGGGTACCAGCCCCACCAGACAGGCGCCTGTGTTTGTGGGACTGAAATATGCATAAATAAATACGGTCACCTGCCTCCTTTCTGTGTCCCCTGCCTGCTCAGGGACCTAGCCTGGGGTGAGGCGCTTCCCCAAACACTTCTTATTTCTGTCTGGCTACCTGGACCCAGGTGTAGGGATGGGCAGGGGTGGGGGTTGGGGGGTCGGTGGGGGCAGGATCCTGGGTCTAAGAGAGAAGGGGCCAGAGGCCTGGACTCCAGGGTCCCACCAGAAGAGGGGAGCATCCCCATGAGATCCATGACTCCTGCCAAGGTCTGCAGTAGGGAGGGATTTATTATCACTAAGTGGCCATGACATAGCAGGAAGGGGGAGGGGACACTAACGAGGCTCAGCAATCAGAGGCAGCGATTAAGGGCTCATTACCTGCTGGGTGTGGGGGGAGGCTGGGAAAAGCCACAGGAGGAGGGCTGAATTGGGGTATGTGCCAGGGGATGAGGATAGCCTAGAAGGAAGAAGAGCAGACACCCTCAAGGGGGAAGTTGAGTCAGGACACTCCCTGGAAAGGTGATGAAAAGAGAACCGGATGGGGCGGTGGGGGGGGCGGGGAGGGAGACACCAGAGCTGGCAGCCCAGCCGGCCAGGCAGCCCACAGGGTCACGGCTTCTCCAGCTGGACGTCCCCATCTCCGATGTGGAGGCTGCCCACGTCCTGGTAGGTGCCCTGGAGGCCTCGGGAGATGTCCTCATACATGGAGCAGTCATCCAGATTCAGGCCCTGGGGTGAACATGTGGTGGGGGGCCTCAGTGCCCTGATGCCCAGACCCTGCCCCCAGACGACCCCAGGGAGGACCCCCATGAGAACCCCAATGCACATGCCCCTTGCCTGTCCCCACCCACCACTCACCTCATATAGGTTTTCATCTTCGTAGTCATCTGGGACGTCCACCCCAAACTTCATATTCTGCCATCGTTTCTGGGAGGGGGTGATTGGGAGCCTCAGTGAGGGCGTGTGGGGGGAGAATATGTTTTCCCCGAACAACACTCTGAGGTTCCGAGAGGTGCTTTACCAGAGAGGGTAAGGACTGGGCCCAAAGCCACACAGCAGGTGAGTGGCAGGTGTCTCTGAGTCCCCGCCTTACTGCTCTTGCACAAATAACAGCTCTCCTAGAAATGGCAGTGGCTGGACTGTCACCTAAGGCAGGGCTGGAGCAATTCAGAGACTCCAGGAGGACAGCCAGTCCCCAGTCTTCCCTGGCCACATCTGAGGGCCCCTGCGCTCCTGGGAGCGGGCGGCTAGAATGAGACACCATGGCTAGGGGGTGGGGGGCGAGAGTGAGGTACACCTGGTGGGGGGTGGGGGGAGTGAGGACAACCCTGCAAGGAGACCGAGCAAGGATGCCCCGCTGGGCCCCACATCCTTTACAAATTCAGGTGTCCCTCAGTCCTGTGAGGGTGCTGTCACTCTCCCATTTTAGGGGGACCTCCACCTCAGAGGGCCCCAGTCCCTAGGGGCTCACCCTGAACAGCAGCAGGGTCCCAGGCACCACGGCGCAGAAGAGCAGGACGATGCCCTCGGCTGTGATGAGGTTGTTCTTGGTGGCCTCTCCCATGTCCAAGAAGGGTCTGGGGAGCCGCTCTGAGAGGAGGGGAGCCGCTCAGAGCATGAGGGCCTCCCACCCCCAACCCGCCAGGCACCCCAGCCCTGTCTCGGCAAGATCGAGACCACCGAAGCCCCCCACCTGCAGTGAGCATGAGCGGGAAGCAAGGATGCCCACAAGGGAGGGGGCACCGGCTCCACCCCCACTGCGCAGGTGGAGCAGGGGTGGGTTGGGAGGGGGTCAGGGTGCCTCTGGCTGGCTCACCGCGAACGCGGAGGTAGGTGCCGCAGGAGTACTGTTCGTAGACTTTCTGGTTGAGGCCTTTCTCCTCCACCCGGCACCTGTACAGGCCTATGTGGCTCTTGTTTGCAGCCTGGATGCTCAGCTCGCTGTGGGGGCCCTGGCCGTAGCTCCAGAACATGTCGGGCCAGGTGGCATTGCCTTGGATGATGCGCCACCACGTGACGTTGAAGGTACTGTCGCGGCTGCTGTGGTTGTACAGGCACGGGACGTGGACCTCCTCCCCTAGGCTCACGGTCACTGAGGGCGGGCCCTCGTCCACCCACAGGGCCTGGCACCCGGGGCCTGCAGAGACACGGAAGTGTAAGTGTTGGGGATTGTGATGGGGACCCAGGCCCCAACAGTGGCAGCAGCCCAGGGTGCGTGTGGGGGGGTAGAGGGTTGAGGACACTCCCCGGGGAGGAGGGGGGGCTGGGGGAGGGGGCCCACGGTGCTGGGAGTGAGGTTGCCTCTGGGGGGAGAGTAGTACCAAGGGGAGCAGAGAGAGGGCACACCTGTGGAGGATGGGGACAGGACACCCCTGTGGGTGCCCCCCCTCACTTCTCCAGTGTGCCTCTTGCCACTCTCCCCACCTGTGCTCTGAGCTTTGGCCCCACTGAACTCACAGGCATTTGGATATTTGGCTTCCTAGTGGCAGAAGTGCCCCTGTCCAGGGAGCTCTGTCCAGAATCCGTTTGGGCCTCACTGCCTCCTGGAGGCCTTCCAGGCTCCCTTTCCCATCAGTCCCCAGCCCCACCTGACACCTGGCGCTTTATCTGGTGTAATCTTCACAAAAGCCTTAGAGGTAGGTTCTCTCATTAACCCATTTTATAGGTGGGACAGCTGAGGCCCAGGGAGGGCAAACTTGTTGCCTGGCATCGTGAGGGCAGCAAGAGTGGTTGGTGTTTCAAACCCTGAGCCTTCGGGCCTGCCTTGCCCTGTGACCTCAAGCCCATCCCCCATTGCTTCTGTCAACCTGAGGGTCAGGAGTGACCTCAGCTGGTGGCTGGGCTGGGGGTTAGGGGAGGGCCTCAGCAAGGTGGTTGGCTGCTGAGGAAACCCCCAGCTTCTAGTCCCCCCAAGGCCAGGCCACAGGGCTGGCTTGGCCGCCTCTTCTGGAGGGAGGAGGTGGGAGGTGAGGACGAGAGGAGGAGGAAGAGGTGGGGAGAGAGACAGCAACCTCAGCCCCAGTGGTCACAGCCCCACCAGCTGGCATTGCGGGGGGTGGGGGGGGTGGGGGTGGGGCAGCTGGGAGGGCAGCGTGGATGAGGCACCCCCTTTCCCCAGCACTGAAAGGGGGCTCCCTATGCAGTAGGGTGACTGAGATTCAAGGCAGAGAAGGAGAAGGGTTTCTTCTTTCTGAAGCTGAGCCCTACCCCCCAAGTCCCCTTCCTGCCCCAGCTCTGGAGCTCAGTCAAGGGTAACCTTAGTTCCTTATTTTGACCTGTGGGGTTGAGGGGGTGGGGAAGTCGTCTGTCGCCCCTGTCTCCTTCCATGTGGCTGTGGACGGACGCCCCTTAAACTTTGCTGAACCCCCTCCGGTCTCTCCTCAGCCCTGCAGCCTGCTCGGGAAGGCTTCTTCAGGGGCTCTCCCAGCACCACCCCCCACACCTGCTGGCTCCTCTCCCCCTGAGCGGGGCCTTTCTCTCTGCCTGGGCCCTCTCTCCAGCCTCCTCAGTCCTTCCCACCCCACTGCTCCCCACCTACACCCCCCAGCACCAGCCTGTCAGCCACGTACCCAGGCCAACAGCAGAGATTAGGAAGAGGAGCACGGTGGTGGCACGCAGCGCTTGGAGGACTCCGGGACCCCCAGGCATCTCTCCCAGTGGGTTGGTTGGTCTGGGCTGCAGCAGTCCTGGGGTACCAGATTCCACCTCGGCTGGCCCGAAACCCCGCCCTACTTCCTGCCCAGCCCTGCCGGAGATGGGCTCCGGTGGCCCCACTGCTGGGCCCTTCGGCTCTGGGCCCCTGGGGCAACCCCTGCTGGTGAGCTGCAGGCCCCGGGTGAAGAGAAACTGCTCCCTGCACCTGTGGCCACAATTCCCCTGAGGGGAGGCTGTTGGGAGGGAGGAGAAAGAGACCAGTCCTGGCAAGGAAGCCCTAGGGAGCCAGAGATTGAGGTGCCCCTGCCTGCAGGCGGTCTGTCGGGGTGGTGGTTCTGAGCCTGCTCTCCGCTCCACACTGGCCTTAGGCAGAGCTCATGTCCTCTCTGAGCCTCTATGTCTTCACTTCTTGGTGTTAGAATCAGAATTTAAAGGGGTTGTGCGTGCAAAGTTCTGAACACAGGGCCCAGCCCATAGTAGGTGCTCAGTAAAAGGTGGTTTGTATTAATGCTCAGGAGGAATAAATGAGCTCTACGACTAGGTGGTGGCTTCCGGTCATGACGGGATCTTGATGAGAGTCAGCCTCCCCACGAGTGGGCAAGGTAGGCCACCCCTCCCCACCCCATTTTTACAGAGAAAACGGGCCCAGAGAGATGCCATCACTTGCCCCGTGTAATACAGCCTGCGAGCGGGGGAGCAGAGATTCAAAGTCACTTATGGTCCACATGCCTCTGAGCATTGTTTTAGGTCACGTGGAAGGAAACTGAGGAGTGGGGGTGGGGAATCACAGGCAATTGTTGAGATGTTTGTGAGCAGTTAGGGCACTGTCACATACCCATGCGAGGAGACACGGAGTGGGGGTAGTTAGCTCACGGAGATATTCGGTAGCAAAAATTGAAACAGAAAGTCTGTGTGCGGGAGAATGGGATGCACACAGTGCGATGTAGGCAGCTACCAGAGTAGTACTCAGTAGGGGAAAAGGCGGTGGTCCATTCGTCAACATGCCTGCATCTCAGAAATGAGGTGAAAAGGACAAAAAACCATGTAGTGTGCAACAATTGACTTGTTTTCAAAAGGCAAAACATCAGGTGCCGTTAGGGAGACATAGGTCTGTAGTTGAGGTGTGAACCCATGCAGTGAGAGGGGTTCCCTCTGGGGGAAGGGAAGAGGGCTGGGACTGGGAGGGGTACACAGACGACTGACCATCTTGGCTTGTTTTACTTCTTAAGTTGGGCAGTGGAGGGGCACCTGGGTGGCTCAGTGGGTTAAGCCTCTACCTTTGGCTCAAGTCATGATCTCAGGGTCCTGGGATCAAGCCCTGCATCGGGCTGCTTGGCAGGGAGACTGCTTCCCTCTCTCTTTGCCTACTTATAATCTGTCAAATAAATAAAATCTTTAAAAGAAAAAAAGTTGGGCAGTGGGTCCTCGGGTCTTTCTTACACACTAATAGGTATACTGTTTAGCATGCTCGAAGCATAATTTTTAAAAAAAATGCAACTGTCACCCACACAGAGGAGCATGGGCCTCGAGTTCATGGTTCTTGTGTTTGACTCTCAGGACCTGTCAGTTGACTGGTTGCTTGGGCCTCAGTTTCTTCTCTGGTAATCTGGGCCCCCCTTGCCCAGCTGTGAGAAAAGGACACAGTTCCCCTTCTCGGGCCTGGGAACCCTCCCCCCTTCCCGACCCTCTGGGGACCTAGGTGTTCTTCTGTGACCATAGCTGTGTAGCAGGTTACCAGCCCCTCCACACTTTAGTTCCTTCTTATGACACCCCCCCCCTCCCGCCCCCCAGGAAGAACCCGCAGGCACAGATCTGGCAGCCCTACAAATTCTTCTCCTTCTTTGGCGGGTCCATTTCCAGGCCCTCGACTGCCCCCCAGTGGCCAGAGGGACAGCTGCTGGATCGCAGGCCCTCAGGCCCGGCGGGTCTACACCTGCGTCTTAGCCAGCACCTGGGCCTGGTGCCATGTGTGCCAACCAGATACTGGGCCTTGCTGCATTGTGTTCTCTTGCCTACTCCAGGACCTCTTCATCCTCAGTTGACAAAAAAGGAAATGAGCCCAGAACAGGGAGTGGCCCAAGGCAATGCATGCCCAGGCTCATAATCCCTTGGGCCTTGTTTTTCCACTTCCCTTACTTCCAAAGGGCAGTTTGTTGCAGTGGTTCAAGTTCCAGCTTTGCCACCCCTTTGCTGTGGTGCACAGGCGGATGACCCAACTTGTGACTTGACTTTCCTTATGCCCCAAATGTGGGTACTTTTGGCACCTTCGCAGGGTTGCCTAGTCTGTTAAGTGTATCACATACCTTGCCATGTGGCGGACTGTTTAATCCGTATAAATCCACCAGCATTCTTCTGAGCTGGAACTGGGAGGGATGACAGCTTCATTCCCTGCCAGATGTGAGATCGTTTTTTTTCTATCCTAAACACCAAGTAACCAATGGGTCACGTGCTTGGTGTGCTGCTCTGAGACAAGGCACGATCTATACAGCAACTGCAGATCCCTCAGGAGTGATACAGACAAGTGGAGGGCTCAGAGGGGGAATAAATTGCTCAGGATTGCACAATCCTGGGGTCAGAGCTGGAAGTCAAATCTGAGTTCA
Organism: Mellivora capensis; assembly: GCA_004024625.1. Lineage (NCBI taxonomy): Eukaryota > Metazoa > Chordata > Mammalia > Carnivora > Mustelidae > Mellivora > Mellivora capensis. The sequence continues at coordinate 27,852 of PISX010016140.1, forward strand.
AAGCCCAGACTTCACACTGGAAGTAAATGGATCCCAATAACCCGGGCTGGGGAAAATCCTTGACCTTGGCCAAGCCAGCTCAGGCTCAGCATCTCAGTGTTCCCCAGGGAGGGGGTGGGTTTGGTCGCATTGGGCCACTTCTCCAGGCTCAGCTTTCTGGGGTCTGCTGGCACACGCCCACTTAGAGACCTTCAAAGGTCCCACCCCATTCACACCAAGAGCCAATCACCACGCAGGACCCCAGAGGTGGTGCCACCTGAAGGCCCAGCTCAACTCTGTGCAGGAGCCTGGCACACCCCTCCCCTCAGATGGTGGCAGGTGTGGGAAGTGGCACCCCACCCCAACTCTGGGCAGGGACAAGCTCTAAAAGGTGTACGCCAGGAATGAAGGCTGGCTGTCCCAGTCTACCTCCTTCAGGGAAAAAGCCACCTGCCCCTCCTGCTTTGTTCCAGCAGGGACAGGGTGCCACCTCTGCAGCCCAGGCCCCAAGTGGGGCCATCGCTTCAACAGCCATTCCTTTCAGTTTCTCATCTTACTGAGAACAGCAAAGGCAGGATGTGGGGGGAGGGGCAAGAGCCTCCAGGTCCCACCCAACCACCAGCCCAGGTGGGGCAGGAAGGCTGGGCTTCAGGCATCAGTGGCTATTGATGCCACGGCCCCCCAGGGGGCCCCCTGGGCTGCCCCTTTCACAAGGGAAGAAATGAAGTTCAGGGCTCCTTCCTTGCGCCCCCCAGTGGAAGGGGAACAGCCAGCCGAGAGAGAGAAAGAAACCCGGACAAGGATTATGAATGAGGCAATTTATTAACCCAGCATTTGTTCTAATGCTTCTTGTTGGCAGCTGCCACCTGCGGGAAGAGATGGAAAAGTAATGAGGATCGGGGTGGGGTCTGTGTTCAGGCATTTTGGAGCAGCTCCCACTACCTGAGGGACACCAAGCAAATGGGGTCGTGGACTGAAGCATGTTCCCCGGGTCCGATCCCTACACCCTCAGGCACTTCCCCATTTTACAGAAGCACCAACTGGGACTCGAGGATAGGAAGTGGGATTCCAACACCCACTGCCCTGTCACCCACACTGATGTCCGTGCCAGGCTCTGCCCTGCCCTGGAAGAGTCCACCAGCTCCTTCCAGGCTGCCCCTGGACGCCCAGGGGGCTTACACCTATCCTTTTGCTCCTTGACTAAGTAGCTAAGCCCCCTTCAAAGCTCCTAGGAGGCCTGAGTCAATGATACATAAAGAAGAAAACCAACAATGGGTCCATGGCTGGCACTGGGGGCTCCCACCGTGGTAGCCCACTGAGCCCTCACTACCACCCCCTGGGGGTCGGCGTGGGGGTGGGGGGCGCGACTGGCTCCAGGCAAACGGACTCTGCCCCAAGGTGTCCAGCCAACAGTCATCTGGACAGAGACAGGAGCTCCGAGCTGGCCTGCCTCCCCCTCTCCACACCCGTCCCATCTGGTGCTCAGCAGGCACGAATAGGAGGAAACAGCGCAGCCCCAATCCTGAGGCGGCGGACGTGGGCAGAGGCAGCTGTGAGGGGAACAGGTCCTGCACGAGGAACAAGCCCAGCTGCACCGCAGGCCTGGGGCCCCTTCACCCCGGCACCAACATTTCCAACCAGCTCTAGCAGGAAAGCAGTCAGAATTTTCTCCTGCCCCCGCTCCCCACCCCGGGTAGTGCCCTCCAGGGGAGGACACTGACCTAACAAAGCTCAGGCCCTGAAGCTCCCTGCGCAGTGACTCAGGGACCCAACCCTGGCCCACACCCAGGCCTCACCTGTCCGGCGATTCTGTCCAGATCTCTCTGTCCCTGAGGCGTCAGTTTGCGGCCCCTGTGGGAGAAGAGTCATGCAGCGCCCCGTGAACACAGGCTCTCAGCCCTGTCACTGCCAGGCCCCTCCTGGATGCGAGCCAGGCTTCCCAAGAAGGCACCTGGCCGTGGGCCCACATGACACCAGCCAAGTCCCACTGAGGGCCCCAGTCAGCTGCATTCTAACGAGCTGGGGGCAGGAGCGGGAGCCCCCCTGGGAGCTGCCGGGGTGTCGTTTGTGCAAGCATTAGATCAAAAGCCCCGAAAAAATCAATTGGGAAAAGTTAACGAGCAGGCTAATGAAAGCGGACAGTCGCTAAATTACCTTCCTGGAGCTCGGGGTAGTCAGCCAGCGAGGTCGGGGCGAGGCCCCTCACTGTTCACTTTTCTGCAGAATCCCCTGCCTAAGGGGCAGCTGCAGCCTGTGCAGGACAGACTCAGCACTTCCCCACACGGGGGAAGGATGGTTCTAGATAACTTCATTACAGGTGATCTGACCCCAAGTCTCTTCATCACTCCCCCCACCCCTGCTTACCCATCTTGGTCCTTTTCCACCATTTTCAGCCCCTCTAGGGCTTGCAGGACCCTGCGGGCCACGCTCTTGGAGCCTCTACTGAAGTGGCTAGGCATGACCCCGTTTCTCTGGCGTCCCCCGTAGATCTTGGTCATGGAGCCGACCCCAGCGCCGCCCCGGAGGTACAGGTGCCGTGCTGTGGAAGCTGGGGGTGTGTGTGCGGGAGATGTGAGGACGCGTCTCAAGCAGAGAAGACTCCTCTCCACAGCTGAGGCAGGCTGTGGGAAGGGCCTTGCTCAAGGTCACACACAGATCACTTCTGTGTGTGGCTGCTAATTCTTCCCATTGTATAGCCCGGGGAACTAAGAACACACACCAAGACCCAGTGGCAGGCCCCCACCGCCCAGCTATCCCACACTAAGTGTCCCCGAAACCTTGCACCCAGACTGGGAGACTGGAGGGCCCACCACAGCCGTGCTCCCGTGAGATGGGACTCTGTCCTGCAGGGTAGAGCCTGGCAAATGCTCAAGTCGTGACTGTCCACCTCCACGTGCCCAGGCCTGAGGGGCAGGAGGGCAGGAGGGCCAGGCCGCCACCCAGGTGCAGCTCCCTGAGCCCCTCAACCCCGGGAAACTCAGGGTTAGAACAGACACCCCACGAAACCTGGAATGGGTGACCCACCAGGGACACAGGGTTCTCACCCCTAGCCTGGCTTGGGCAAGTCCCTGGTCCCTCACTGTTCTGTTCAACAGTCCTGCTTCTCCACAGGGCCCCGTGCCATCCGCTTTTCGTCCCCTCCCCGAGGCAGTAAGCTGGCCTCAGGACCTGGCCTGCCGGTATGGCCATGGCTCGCCACTCACCCTCATCTGAGCACCAGGGGTAATGGTCCCCCAGAAGAGGGTGGCTGTCACTGCCCAGGTGTCTAGCGTTGTTCTCCTTCACAGAAAAGCCAACAGGCCTCATGTCACACAGCTCTGAGGAACAGCCCCTCCAGACTGTTCTGGCTTTCTAGCTCAGGGGGCCACTGAAATGTGAAGGAACGAGGGCCTGATACAGAACCTCTAGGTCACTCCAAGGCTCCTGAAGCCCAGCATGTAAGGTTTAGTCCTGCAGCTCAGACAGAGAATCAGGACTCACTCGGCCAGTAACCACTCACTCCCAAGAGCCAGTGCCAGGCTACAGCCATGACCCTCCAGTGCTGCCAGCTCAGGGTGGGGTGAAATGGGAACTTCTCCTCCCTGCCTGTCCCCTCAGAGTAGTTCTTCCACACCACTTGCTCCCCAGCCCCTCCACCCCTGTAAAATGGTCTCCAGATACAGCTGAGGGCTTCTGGGGGCCACAGCACAGCCGAAACCATCCCCACCCATCAGGGCCAATACACACCCGCTCCTCAGGTTCCCTGCTTGCGGCCTCTGCTCACTTTAAAACCCTTCTCCTTGGTTCTTGCTCCCTCTTTACCCCGCAGCCCACCCACCCCCCCACCTCCAAGTCCAAAACCCCCTTCCAGAGACATCACTGGAGCACCCTAGACTTTCAGACCAGTTTGTATGCCGAGCAGCAACCACCCTTCCCCGCCGAGCCTGTCCCAGAGCATGCCCTAACTGGGGTGGAGACCCGCTCTCCCACGCGGGCTGCACCCAGGGCTGGGGAGCACAGGACGGCCTCACAAAGGGGGTGAGATGAATACTGAGCACACAGATGCCCAGTCCCAATCTGGGCTCCGTACGAAAAGGGGTGGCCAACCCCTGAGCTGTGTGGTAACACGGGGTCTGAACCCCAACACTGCTGCTCAGCCCCTGAGTCCGCCCCCCATTCTGACAGTCTGGGCCACGGTACATGGTACCTAAAGGGCAAGATTTCCTTCATCCGAGGAGGGAACGGCAGAGAATAAGCTCCAGCCAAGTCCAACTATATTAGTCTCTTGAAGGAAGGGGTGCTGGGTTCCGTTAAAAATGTTTTTTAAGGGGTACCTGGGTGGCTCAGTGGGTTAAAGCCTCTGCCTTCGGCTCAGGTCATGATCCCAGGATCCTGGGATCGAGCCCCGAAAAGGGCTCTCTGCTCAGCGGGGAGCCTGTTTCCCCCACCCCTGCCTGCCTCTCTGCCTACGTGTGATCTCTGTCAAATAAATAAATAAATAAAATCTTAAAAAAAAAAAAAAAAAGTTTTTTAAAGCTGCATAAAATCATCTGGTGTGGTGTCAGACATCACAAGCCTAGGTGTCCTCCCACCCAACCCCGCTGATAGTATTTTCCTGACCCATTACAAGGGAGAGTATTAACTTTACAAATTGAAAAGTGCTACAGTCAAAATAAACGAATTCTACAAAATATTGACCCGTTTTCCACACCTCCCCACCCCTGCTTGAGACCCAGGTCCCAATCCCTTTGAAGTAGAGCTGTTATGCCACAAATCCGGGCCATCCTGCGGTTTATGAGGGGCACGGTGGGCCATGTGTCCACACAAATGGCTTCTCCTCGAGTCCCTGAGGGCTTTCTGCTGCGCTCCTCTTGGGAAATCCTGTCCCTAGTAACCAGTCTGCACCTCCACCTGCAAAGGAAGGACCAGCAGCACGCCCTGTGCACTGGGCCACCAGGTGGAGGAATGTCACAAGGGAGTGAGGGGGAACTGGGGCACCTGGCAGACCGGGGAGCTGCACAGGTGTCTTCGCAGCTCAGCATCTCAACAGCTGGTTTCAAGTTCAGATCTGTGATCCCATCCTGACCTACTGGGTCACAAAGTGGCCTCCCAGATACACCTTGCCCTCAACCCTTCTCTGAGCTTCTAAGGACAGACTTACTTTCCCGGCCTTGTCACCCCTTCACTTGTTCCTGCATTGTCTCCAAGGCTTCCCTCCTGCCTGTAACACAGCAGGGGTCAGAGAGGACCAGGTTCCATCCGACCATGAAACGCATTCAGATGTCCCAATTCAGCAGCAGCTCGCTGACAAGACAATGGATCATCACCTCACTCCCAAGCAGCACCTTCTGGGAATCGAGGTCAAGCGACTTGCCCAAGGCCATACGGAAACACCCCCTTCACAAAGCCCTTTCCTTGATGCTCTTAGAGCAGCTCCTGACACAGGTTCTTTCCAGCCCTATCTCACCCTTCACCCCACACCACTGGGCCTCTGTACTTCTCACTCCTATAGCTCTGTCCCTCTTCCAGAGCACCTTCAGGTGGGTTCTGCCATCTGCCCTGTTTTATCTGCGCCCCTCCCCTGCCCCCGAGATCAAAACCTGGTTGCTCCACGATGGCTCCCACATGCTTCCAGACATCAATCCCCACACCACCTCCTGCCAGAGCTCAGCCTCCAGGACAGACCACTGCCCCACTGTGCTCTGGTTCCACACCCCCAAGGGGATGAGCCAAGGCCCCATGACCCAGAGATGGAATAAAGCACATACCGCACAGACCCTGGTTTTGGAGTTAGCTTCCCAGGACTCTCCCAGGGTCACCCTGCCTGTCTGTACCTCAGTTTCCTCTTTGGTAATGAAGTATCTCCTGGGACTTGTCTGGAGTATAAGCTAGCCCTAACGAGGTGGGAGCACTCTAGCTGGCAAATTTCCCCTGCAAAGGGTCAAAGTCACAATTTTCGGTTTAAGAGGTCACGTGGTCTGTCACAACTGTAACTGTCTCTGGTGTGAATATAAAATAGGTGTGGCAGCGCCCCAACAAAAAAGGTACACATGCAACAAACCTAGGTCTAGAACCACCACACTCTGGCACTAAGGCAGCTAGGCAAGGTCAAAAAAGGAGTCTGGGGGACAACCGGGTGGCTCAGTTGGTTAGGTGTCTGCCTTTGGCTCTGGTCACGACCCTGTGTGGTCCTGGGATAGAGCCTCGCATCAGGCTCCCCCTGCTTGGCAAGGAGCCTGTGTCCCGCCCTCCCTCTGCCTGCTGCTCACCCTGCTGGTGCGCGCGCTCTCTCAAATGAATAAAAAAATCTTAAAAAGGCGTTTAGGAACCTTGAGGAAAGGAGGCCAGGAGAGCAGGTAGAGGACCCACACTTCATGTGGGTTGTCAGAAAAGGAACAGAGCAGGCAGAAGGAGACCACAGCCACAGTAAGACTCATCTGTGTGTACTGCCCAGCGTCTTTAACTAACTTCCCACTAAGCTTTCCCAAACTACAAAAACATAAACCATGAAATGCAGCCAAGGGAAGAGAACTGCAGACCTGCCCCCTCAAGTGATGGCGTGGGTGGGGTAGATCTGCGGCATCGCTAGCTGGCACATTACTTGACCTTCCTGACAACCACCACGAAACAGAAACTACCAATACTACCTGGTAGGTTCTGGATTAGGCAGATTAAACAAAATACATATATCTACCTGACCATACCAAAAAGGCTAGAATTTCTCATTTTAGACCCAAGCCACCTTGACCAACTGATTCTTGGGGCATTGCCAAAGATCATTCAGGGCCAGGCAGCCTTGCTTCCCAAGATGATGGATGGGGTGGTGGTCTCATTCAGGCTCCATCATTTATGTGCCCCGGGAAGTCATGTCAGCTTCCCTCCACCAGCCCCATTTTCTTTCTAAAAGCACAGCAGCGATGCCCACCACATGCATATGCCACCCACTCTACCCATGAGTTGACTGTTTCATCCTTAGTGCTCTGAGGCTGTGGCCAAGACATATTGGCCCCTATGTCCAGTCTAGAGCTTGAATTAGAGTGGATCTCATGACATTCCATGCATGAGTCCATCACAAATCTACAAAACAGTCTGTGTTCCGAAGTGCCAAGGCAACCTGTACTGAGGCCAACTCTTCTCAAGGTCATCCTGAAGTCTTTTCAATTTCCAAAACCTTGCTTCCCACCTACTTCCTATCTGGAGACAAGCTTTGGCCAGGATGGAGCCCCTATACCACAAAGGCTGAAGGTTGCAGAGGCCGAGGCCCCTTAGTGAAGGCCTGTGCAGAGGCTGCCACCTTGAACAGTCTTGCTCTGAACACCCCCTATAATTCCTAAATTAGGCCTTCGTGGGGTGACAGCTTGGAGAAACCCGAAATGTCAAGAACAGGTGCAAATTAGCACTGTGCTATCAGGTGCTACATTTAAGTCATTCATTCCAAGTTGTCATCACTGGAAGACTTAATAAAAGACGGGGGGCTGGCATGGTTACAGGGTGACCATAAGGCCTTCTTTGGGCCCTTGGGACCTACTAAGATTTACAGCAAACAGTGATAAGGCCAGACCTCCACCTCTTAAGAAAAACTTACTAGAGAGACAAGGAGAAAACTGGCCTGATGATCTGAATAAAAACTAGACAGTTGACTTGAAGTCTGCTAGAAGTACACTTTACAGCATTTTTACAGTCATGAGCTCATTTGATTCCCACTACAATCCTACAATGGTACAATCGTTAGCCCCATTTTAGAGAGGACTGCAAGAGGCACAGGCAGATGGAGGTCACACAGTCAAGCGGTGGAGATGAACCCGAGTCTAGATCCCATTAACACAGAAAGATAAATACCTCCCTCCAAACATGCCCCCTTTAAGTATGAGCACTCATTTGACTCTGGGTTTTCCTGGAGGCTCAGAGGAAGCCACAGGTCCTCACATAAACCTCTTACAAAGAAAGAGACTCAGAATGTGAAGTTATCAAGGGTCACACGGACCATGCACAGTCTGAGGTTTCTCCTCACACTGCAGGCCAGCTATGACTTAAAGAGTTTCACCTCTCTTGCAATCTTGGCTTCAGAGATAATGGGAAGGTATGGCGTGTGCCAGAGATCACCCAAGCCCCCACTCTCCAGCCAGAGGCCCGAGTTCCTCACCAGCGCGTGTGTAGAACCAGTTCTCATCGTAGGGAGCAAGCTCTTTATGCTTGGCCAGCTTGACGGTGTCCACCCATTCAGGGACTTTCAGCTTCCCAGACCTGGGACCAACAGTGAGAAAGGCACGGTTCAGGAGCCCGCACAAGCTCCACCCCCCAAATCCCCTCTGCTCAGCACAAATGCAGGTTAATAGGAGGCCCATGTGTCCCAGAACACAAAGCATCTGCAACCCCACTACAAGCCAAACGCGGCCTCATACGAACAAGAGAACTCCACATGAGACCTTACACCACCCCTCCCCAGAAGAAAAACAACGTCCACCGAGGAGCCAGGCGAAGACCACAGCCTCTATCCGCGGTGAAGCCCCAGTCCCCACACTCACTTTTTGAGGAAAGCTGCCAGAGCTCTGACGAACTCCTGCTGGTTCACGTCTTTTACAGTAACTCCAGGCATCTGAGGGAAAAAGAGCAAGCATGTGAGCTCAGGACCCGTGCGGACGAATGACAGGGGCCGGGACCTCGCCCCTCGAGACCGAAACCGCCGCACTCCAGTTACTTCCCAAGGCCCCGCTTCGGGATTGGGCCCGAAAGGCCCCTGCGCCTGTGGCTGCTGGAGTTCACCGCCACTCAAGATCTCTGAGGGGCGCAAGAGCACGGCCTGGAGCCGTTGTGGAAAAGCTATTAGACCCTAGCCCCCGATCCGAGGACGGCCCCCGCATCCACGCCGCCCACCTGGTCCGGTCTCGTTTTCCGGACCGCGCCGACCAGGCAAGTTCGGGCCTGCCGCTCGCACGTGGCTGCGGCTCCAAGGAGCGGGACGGCCACACACAGTCGCCCCGGAGCCCCCGGGCACGCGCTCCCGGGTGGAGAGTCCGGCCCCGACGCCCCGCGCCCAGCCCGAATCGGAGCGCCCGCCTTACCGTGCGGCCTCCGCGCTGCCAGCCAGGGGAAAGGGAGCAACGGGGTTTCCCGGGCGCACAAGTCGGGCGTCGGGTCTCGCGAGAGGTCCGAGAGCTCGCGAGAGCGGGGCCAGAAGAGCAGCCCCGCCTCTCTCAGGGCGAATCCGGCTTCGTCTCGGCGGAGATGGGTGGGTGCGTGGGGAGGAGGCGGGCTCGCGAAGGGAGAAGCCGAGGGCGACGGGATGGAGGCGTGTTTCCTCCCAGCTCTTTCCCCTCACGGAGCGAAACAGAGCTCCCGTCCTGAACTGGGTGTGTGTGGTTTCGTTTGCGTCGATTGTGGCGGAAGGAACAGCGGCGGAGGACTTGGTGGTGGCGGAAGTTGTGCGACACTTGAATGGACAGGGCAGAGTGATCCGACCACCATCCCCTTTCTGGGTGGAAGTGGCTTTTCGGGCCGGAAGTAGGGGTAGTAAGGGCGGAACTGTGACAGGGAAGCCTGCGGAGACACGAGGAGGAAATGTGTGCGACTCCTAGTTCTCGCGAGAGCAGACGGAGCCGGACCACCCCTGTAAGGGCGGAAACTGCTTCATCACGGCCCAGGCGACCGCAGTGGGAAGGAGGCACCGCAGGCAGGGAGGGGACCGGGGCAGGGACAAAGAGGCGGAGGCGGGACCTGCGGAGAAGTTAGGGCAGCTCTGCTGCCTAGTGCAGGAATGTGTTCGCGCAACGCTTTGGGAATCTATCCCGCTGGGAATCTATCCACCTCACTGACCTGTCCGGGTCCAGTCAGCCCACTTGCCCTTTGAACGCTTCAGTATCCGTGAAGAGAAAGAAAATACAATTTAAGTAGATACACTGAAACCCCGTTTGTTTGCCTGTTTTAAATTACTGCTCCTGTACATGGTGTATCAAATTAATTCTATCAGCAAATATTTTTTGTGTGCCTACTCTGTGCCAGGCACAGATAAACGTTATGTAGTGTTACATGCGTAGTCTAGTGTAATCCTTGTCAGGTCCAACAACCAAACACTGAAGGGACTCACTTACTGTCCAATAAAATTGTTAACTTGCTGCAGAAAAGGAGACATTTAAATGTGTGTGGCTATTATGTTGAAAAGACAGAGTTTAAAAAATCAGATCAAGGGACGCCTGGGTGGCTCAGTTGGTTAAGCAGCTGCCTTTGGCTCAGGTCAAGATCCCAGCGTCCTGGGATCGAGTCCCACATCGGGCTCCTTGCTTGGCGGGGAGCCTGCTTCTCCCTCTGCCTCTGACTGCCTGTGCCCTCTCTCTCCCTCTCTCTCTGACAAATAAATAAAAATTAAAAAAAAATCAGATCAAATAATGTTTTTTCCACAGTGAGATACTGTGTATGCAAAACGCCTTGGTTATTAATAAGCCAATATGTTATGCCAGTATCTGTTAAAAAATTAAAACCAACTATTTTAGTTGGTTCAAGCTGCTATAACAAAATACCATAGATAGTGGCTTATAAACAACGGAAATTTATTTCTCATAGTCCTGGAGGCGGGGAAAGTCCAAAATCAAAGTGCCAGCAGATCTAGTGTCTGGTGAGGGCCAGCCTCCTCTCTCATAGCCATCTTTTTGCTATGTCCTCACATGGCAGAGAGGTGAGTGAGGGAGCTCTTTGGGGAATATTTTATTAGGGCACTAATCTCTCCCAAGGCACCGCCTCCAAATGCCATTACAAGTGGAAATTAGGTTTCAGTATAGGAATTTGGGGGGATGACACAAACATTCCGTCTAGAACATAAACTATGCTTCTAAGCATGATAACATCATGTAGTTTCATGCAGAATGTTGTTGAGACCTATTTCACACTTACAATAGTTTAAGTGTCTCAGATTTCCCCCTCAGAATCAACATATGTGTTTGACTATGTAAGTTGTATGCATGTGTAAGTATAAATGCCCATATACTTGGATAACTTATATTCACCTTTTATACATTTTTTTAAAGATTTTATTTATTTATTGGACAGACTGAGATCACAAGTAGGCAGAGAGGCAGGCAAAGAGAGGAGGAAGCAGGCTCCCTGCTGAACAGAGAGCCTGATGCGAGGCTCAATCCCAGGACACCAGGATCATGACCTGAGCCGAAGGCAGAGGCCTAACCCACTGAGCCACCCAGGCGCCCCTACCTTTTGTACATTTTTGATATACATTTTAAAGATTTTATTTGACAGAGAGAGATACAGCAAGAGAGGGAATACAAGCAGGGGGAGTGGGAGAGGGAGAAGCAGGCTTCTCGCTGAGCGGGGAGCCCGATGCAGGGCTCGATCCCAGGACCCCAGGATCATGACCTGAACCAAAGGCAGAGGCCTAACCCACTGAGTCACCCAGGCGCCCCTTGATATACATTTCTTTTTTTTTTTTCAAGATTTTATTTATTTATTTGACAGACAGAGATTACAAGTAGGCAAGAGAGGCAGGCAGAGAGAGAGAGGAGGAAGCAGGCTCTCCGCGGAGCAGAGAGCCCGATGTGGGGCTCGATCCCAGGACCCTGGGATCATGACCTGAGCTGAAAGCAGAGGCTTTTTAAAATTTTTTATTTATTTTTATTTATTTATTTGTCAGAGGGAGAGGGAGAGAGAGCGAGCGAGCACAAGCAGAGTGGCAGGCAGAGGCAGAGGGAGAAGCAGGCTCCCTGCCAAGCAAGGAGCCCGATGTGGGACTCGATCCCAGGACACTGGGATCATGACCTGAGCCGAAGGCAGCTGCTTAACCAACTGAGCCACCCAGGAGTCCCGAAAGCAGAGGCTTTAACCCACTGAGCCACCCAGGCGCCCCTTGATATACATTTCTAATATCAGTGCTGAATCATTTAAGCTTAATTCACTTGGGTCAATTTACTAAGTATTTCTTTTTTAAAAAAGAGCTGTCTGGAGGAACTGTGTAGTGTGCCTCACCAAACAAAAGAAGACATGGGTATAATACAGGTTTTAGGGAAGAATGAATGTTATGTAAAATTTATATATTAAGCAGAGCTTTAATGGACTCAAGGCAAAGCAGATCCTATATAATGGAGTCAGCATCATGCCTGGGTGGAGAAGCAGACACAAGGTCCTGTTTCTTCAGAAATTATAAAGTTATAAATGTGCAATGTTATCTTCAGAAATCCCTCCTCTGAAGGTTTGCACCTGGGTTGGAAATCATACCTGCTTCTCTATGTTAAAGTGATCCTTCAGGCAAGAGTGAGATGTCCCCTTCTCACTATGATTTCAAAAAGCAAACTTTCTGACGGTCTATGATTTCAGATAAGATGGTTTCTCAGTAGTACATCCTTGGTGTTAATTTTTACAGATTTGTAATCCTAACAACTCTATAAAGTGGTTACAAACCAGGCTACTGAGTTTTAGAGAGTCAAGTTGCTTGACCTCGAGCTGGGATTTGAATCCACAACTGATGACTCTCCAACCTTTTCCAATAATTCTACAGATAGAGAATTTAAAAATGATTAGAAGTTGTGGTGCATCTAGATAATAGAATGCTATTCAGTGCGAATAAGAAAGGAACTATCGGGACATGGAAAGACATACAGCAAACTTAGATGCATATTACTATGTGAAAGAAGGCAATCTGAAAAGGCATACTGTAGGATTCGAACTATATGACACTCTGGGGGAAAAAAGCAAAATTATGGAAACAGTAAAAAGGTCACTGGTGGCCAGGGGTTAGTGCGGGTAAGGATGAATAGTAGGTGGAGCACAGAGAAATCTTAGGACAGTGAAACTATCTTGTGCAATATGGGTGCCTGGATGGCTCAGTTGGTTAAGTGTTTGCCTTTGGCTCAGGTCATGATACCAGGGTCCTGGGATCAAGTCCCACATTGGACTCCTTGCTCAGTGGGGAGCCTGCTTCTCCCCCTGCTTGTGCTCTCTCTAAAATAAATAAATAAAATCTTACAAAACAGAACTATCCTCTGTGATATTATAATGGTGGATACATATCATTATATATTTGTCCAAATCCATAAACTGTATAAATAAGAGTGAACCCTAATGTAAACTATGGACTTTGGGTGGTGATGACACATCAATGTAAGCTGATCAACTTTAAAAAATGTACCACTCTAGTGGGGAATGTTGATAGTGGGGGAGGCTGTGCTTGTGTGGGGGCAGGAAGACCATGAGAACACTTACAGTGTGCTTAATTTTTCTGTGAAAAACTGCTCTAAAATGTAAACATTGTTTGAAAAAGAAGAAAACTGAGCTACCATTTGAAAATTAAGATGTTCTACAAAGAAATTGTTTTTCAGCTTCTCTTGAAGAATCAGAAGTTGTGGCAATAGCCACTGTCCTTCCTGGCGACAATCCACTAAGGTAAAGGAGGCTGTCCCCTTAGGCAGGGGCATGTATTCTCAGTTTTCTAGGGCTCGTCCAGTTTTCTTTAGTCATTTATATGATTTGCTTGGCCCTGTATGCATTTCAGTTTGTAGCCTCCTGACAGCTGGAAATGGTCTATGCCTGGCACTGAGCAGGCACCTCATTGTTGAATCAATGAATCTCCCACTATCTTTCTCTACCAATCTTTCTTATATAGCTATAAGAAATCCAAGTTTGTATTTATTTGTGATAGTTACTGAAAAGTGAGTTGAACAAGTCCTTTGTGTCAGGATAGACTAGGTTACGGTGCGGCAACAAACAATCCCCAAATCTCAGTGGCTTAAAACAACAAAGGTTTATTTCTCAGTTACTCACCCAAAGGTAGACACAAAATGAAAATACTCTCCTGTTTTTGCATGTATGGAGACAGGCATGAGTGCACAGATATGTACAGAATCATATGTTAAATAAATATTCTGGAAAGTGAACTCATGCAAAAACCTATTTAGATACTGGTTAGCTTAAATTGCACATCTCTCACTTTGTTGGGGATTTAAAAATGTCCCAGGACCCAGTGAGTAAGAGAATACCACTTTTAGTCAAGGAAATGCCCACACTACAAAAGGAACCAAAAGCTAATGAAGCACCTGAAAGCTTTAAAAAAAGAAAAAAAAAGTAAAGAAAAAAAAAAAAAAAGAAAAGCTGGAAGCTTGTACTACATTAAATTCCATGCATAAATCCAGAAGCAAAATACCAAATATGCAGTGCCCGCAGGCTGTTGCCTCTTGCCCAGCAAGGCTTCCGTCTCTGGGCTTCTAGCTTAGGAGGGAGATAGAGCCCAGACGCCCAATATGCAGAGCCACAGAGGGGGCTGGGCTGGGTCGGAGAGAGGGTCCAACAGGCTGGAATCCTCTTCCTCCAGCAGGAGCTATAAGCAGGAAAGAAGGGGGTAGGACTGGGTCATATCCATTTCCTTTTCCAGCAACCCCCTCTTTTTACCCCATCCAATCCAGGCCTCATCCTTGTTCACCTGGATTATAGCAAATGCTTCCCCCTCACTGATTTTCCAACCTCTGGTCTTGTCTCTTTCAATCCCTCCATCAGAGCCACCATACTTGTCTTCTAAAGCTCAGGGTCTCTATGTCCCTGCCTAGCTCAGAAATATTCCCTGGCTCCCTTTCATGCACAGTTGCTGGTCTGGACTCCTAAGACTGGCACCAGACCTCCGGGATCGGAAGTCTTGGCAGCCTCATTGCCTTCTGTTCCAGCAGTTTTTCCAGGCAGGTTTCCTCACCCACACACCGTACCCAAGCCACCATCTTGGACAGAAGAATCCTCAGCCTTCCCTCTCTGTCCCCATAGGTTTCATTCCTCAAGATTCCTTTAGTTCTTTCCAGGTTTGTCACTGAGCTGTGGAGGCATCCTGTTTTGCCAAGTAGAATGCAAAGTCCTTGAAGGCAGTTATCAGATCTGCAGCAGGCAGCTGCAAGGAGCCTGAGGTTGGAGTCAGGAGATCAGGCTCTGCCAGTCTTGCCATATGCCCTTGGGCAAGTCCCTGATTTTCTCAGAGCCCCCTTTTCCTTGATACCAGGGCATGGGACATTTGCATTTAAGCACAAAATTAGTAAAACTGGTTCACCAAACAACTCTCAACTGCAATTCCAGGAGTCAGGTTGAAAAGCCTGGAGCCTGAGTCTGAAGATGTTCAAATGCTGACCCTGGTTAGTCCCTACTTACCCTGGTACCTCCATTTCCCAACCATTCCTATCCCATCTTCTTTCAGGGAACAGGTTACCTGGTGGGCCACAGGGGTGGAGCAGGGAGATCCAAGGAGGATTGGGAGGAACAGAAGAGGTCAGGCGGGGAGCCTGGGAAGAGTCTTTCAGACCCACAAGAGCCTCAGCTGCCTCCCGCTGCAGCTGCCGCTCTGAGGGGGCAGAAGTCCAGGCCAGGCAAGAAGCTCCAGGGGCCTGCAAAAGAAAAGAAAAGAAACAGAGTGGGAACCCCTACTCTGCCCACTCTCTAAGTACTCTCTCAGCCCCTGGTTACTTCACTATCCCTTATTTTCCTTTCCCCAGGCTCAATTTCCTCCCAGGGTCCTGGATCCCACTCCTTTCCCAGGACCTGTGGCTGCAGCAGAAGAGGGTCTGGGGTGCCACAGGGCTGGAGTATCAGAGTCGAGCATCTAGAAGCAAGACGATAACAAGGGGTTAAACACATGGATGGACGTGTACACATGGAAGTCTGGGTGCCTGCTGGGCTATTAGGCTTCGTGGACTTGGGCAAGTCCCTACCCCTGTATTGGCCTGCTTTGTTTGCTATAAAATGAAAATCCCTGCCAGCTTCTTTCCCCCAGAGCTACTGTGGCAATGGTGTCAATTAAAAAAAAAACATATAGGGGTGCCTGGGTGGCTCAGTGGGTTAAAGCCTCTGCTTTCGGCTCGGGTTGTGATCCCAGGGTCCTGGGATCGAGCCCCACATCGGGCTCTCTGCTCCGCGGAGAGCCTGCCTCCTCCTCTCTCTCCCTGCCTGCCTCTCTTGCCTACTTGTAATCTCTGTCTGTCAAATAAATAAATAAAATCTTAAAAAAAAACATATAAATAGCAAGAGGGACAGGGATGGCTATTCCTGCCCTACCAGAGTCTAATTTCCCAATCCCCATGGAACTTGAGGAGCACCTTTAAGAAACTTTCTCTAATGCCCTCTGACCTCTACTGTAGGCCTCTGAGGCTCTCACCATCACGCCCCACACTACCCTACCCTTTCAGCAAGCAGTTTGGTTCCATTTTATCTGTTTAAGAGGATTTAATAGCTACTGCTATTAAAGTCCAGGGCCTCTGCTAGGGTATATTCTGTACATTATCACTAATTCTCATGACAAAGCAAAAAGAAGGTAATTGTGTCTCCAACTTACTGACAGAAAACCAGCTTCAGAGAGGTAAAGATAGTTGTACAAAAGTTCTCAGTCAGGCAATGGCAGAGCTAGGGGTGCCCATCCTCACGCATTAGTCTGAGACCTTGCGTTCTATATCATCTACTGTGGTGTCCAGGACAGTATTAGGCACATTATAGACAAATATTCTTCCCTCCCTACTCACGCGCGGGGCAGGGCAGAGGGCCCTTGGGATTCTCCAGAAAGGGGAGTCGTCAGTATCGGGCGAGATCCTGGGCAGGTTGGGAGGGGCCCATGAGTGGGCAGCCGGAGGGAAGTGCCAGGGTCAAAGCCTAATGAGGGTAAGAGAATGCAGGAGTGTTACAGGGGTTAAAGGTCATGACTTCCATCTTCCTTCCTACTGTGCATCTTCTTCCTCTTCTCTTTCTGGTACAGCAGTACAATGGTATTCAAATATTTGTTGAATGAATGTTGAATTAATCTTACCAGGAAAGGGATGCAGAGGGACAGTAGGTTCTTGGCATAGCAAGTGGCATACCACTGGAGGTGGCATGGACAGTCCTGGAGGCAGCCAGTGTCCAGGAGCCCACGGGCCTGGAGGCACTGGAGTCCAGGACAAAGGCAAGGCTTCTGGGGGACGACTGAGCAGCAGAGGCCCCCGGGAGTTATCCTGCAAGGGCAGAGAACACAAGTTGGAGTCAGATACAAGGCTGGGGAAGGAATGAGTACGTTCTAGGATGGGGTCAGGACCTCAAAACTTTAGACTTGGGAGGGCTGAAAGTACCACCCTCTCATTTTTTACCCATAGAAGAGAAGTGATTTGCCCAGGAGGATACCGCAAATCAGGGCTAGCTCTAGAACCCAAGTGTTGAGGGCACAGAAGGAGGGGTCTGGGCAAGGGCTAGTATAGGAGTCGCTCCTCCAGGGCCCAGGTTCTCCTTACCTTCCCAGGGGGTGTCAATGCCAGTGGGACTGCCCCATGGGGCGTCTGAGGCTGGGGTGCTATGTTTTCCTTTTCAGCTGTGAGGGAGCAGGGAGAGCTCTGATGAGCCCTTTCTCCCGACCTCCACCCCACTCCAACTGCAAACTGAGTTCTTACTTCCCTGTGGCCTTTTTCTACCCAGGGATCTCACTACATCCTCCCAGCACTTGATTGCATTTTAAAGTTGGAGAGACTGAGGCCTCCCAGAGAGTAGAAATACTTTGCCTGAGGTCACATACCAATTCCAATGGAGGGTCTGGGACTCTTTTCCTACTTATGCGTTTTCCACCCCAAACCCGGACCCATCCCTGGCCAGACACTCACCGGGGACCCCGGGTCGAGTGGCTCCCTTCTTGACATGGCTGGGAGCTTTGGGAGGAGCTGCGCCTCTCCTCATCAGTCCCTGAGCCAGATGCCTCTTTAGCTGTGCCTCCTGTTGCCTACGCAAGGCCACTTGGGCAGCCATGACCCTCCGGCGCTCCCTAAAACAGGGGTTGCAGGTCAAAAGTCAGCCTCACTTTAGATGGGGCCCTTCCTCCTCCCTTCCCTGGATCTCATTCATACTCACAAGATGAGGACACATTTATGACACTCGCAAGCCTGAAAGAGGCACAGGCGCTTGTGGCCCTTCAGGTGGGCAGTGACGCCATGGTTTCGGCAGCGGGCACAGGTGGGAGAGCGACTGACAGCTCTCCTGGGGATAAGCTCCGAGCCTGGGGGAGCTCTGGTCTCACCCCCTGGGGCAGAGTCGGAGGCACAGTGGTGGACAACAGTGGGCATTTCGTTGGCTTCCATGGATCTGGGGGCAGGAGCGGGAGGTCAGGGCGGCCACGTGGGCCCTCTCCTGACCAGCCCTCCTGCCCCTGGGAGGCCACACCTGAAGGGGTTTCCACAGCACCCACCTGCGGACTCAGATTTCACCCTCGCTCCTCGCACACCACCCCCCAACCCGCCTGCTGTCTTCCCCCTTCACCCCACTGCCTTCCTCGGACTTCCTCCTTCCCAGAAGTCTCGCCTTCTTCCCCGGAGCCGCTCTCCCCCTTCCCTTCTCAGTTGCTGGCCTGTGCTTCCGCCTGCACAAGCCCCACGCTCATACCCCTGCATTCACGCCCCCACCCCGGGGTTTTACACCCCCTTCCCCCCAACGCCCTGTCCTGAGAGTTCTTCCTGCCGTCGTCTTCAGCGACTCCCATCCCTCCCTCCTGCTCTGATCCAATTCTGACAACTACGTTCATGCCCCCGTTCAATTCTCAGCGTCATGTCCCCCCTGCAAGTCAACGTTCCCCTTGCTCCCCTTTTAAATCAGAACGCTCTCTCGCCGCCTCCCCGCCCCCACCCCCACCCCCGCGATTACTTTATTCTCACGGATTCCCCGCCCCACTTTCAAGAATTATTTTCATTCACTCGACCAACGTTTACTGAGCTCCTTCCAGATGCCAGGCCCCCTCCTCACCGCACGGATTCCCGTCCTGCACCCACATGCCCTCCAAACTCTGACGCAAACCCGGGGGTCGTCGCGCCCAGCGCTTCGGGGGCCTTTACCCATTCCCAGCAACCGATCTCATGCATCGCCCGGCCCACCTCCCCGCGGCGTACCACCGCCTCGCGCGGCTGTTACTCGCGTGCACCCCCTTTCAGCTGCCGGGCCTGCGGCCTCGCCTCGCTCCAGGGTCAAGGAGCGCGCCCGGGGGCCCGCGGCGTGGGGGAGGGGAGCAGAGGGGCGCGAGGAGCGCGAGGGGGAGGCGGGGGAGGGGGTCCAGTAACACAGAGAGGGGGAGAAGGGACAGGGAGGGGCGGGGTCGTGTTCGCGTCCTCGGCCCGCGGTTACCACAGCCTCGAGCGAACAAAGTCAGACTCAGTCAGGAGGACGCGAAAGGACGCGGTGAGGAAGTGGCGTGAGAAACGGCCGCGCTCGAGCCTGTTTTCCCGCCCCTTCTCACAAGGACCAATGAGCTTCAAGCGTCATGTCCCGCCGTCAAGGCAAGCGACCAATGCGCTTCAAGATCCTCACTGACGGGCCCTCCCCTTAACTCCAGCCCGCTTCTCCGCGCGCCAGACTGTCAGGCCAGCCAATAGCGCGTCGAGTTGAGTCTTATCTCCCCCCCCCCCATTTACCCCTCCCCCTGTGGCTT